>CAUYPK010119041.1:0-13080 GCA_963574355.1 Loris lydekkerianus
CTTATCACACAGCCCCCCACTATCAAACTCCTCGCACTTACCACACAGCTCCCCACTAACGAGCTCCTCACACTTACCACACAGCCCCCCCCTATCGAGCTCCTCACCCTTCTCCTGCAACCCCCCCCGAGCGCGAGGAGCTCGATAGGGATGGTGTGAGCGGCGAGGGGAAGGCGCTCGATTGGGCGGGGCTGTGGGGTGAGTGGGAGGAGCTTGATAGTGAGGGGCTGTGAGGTAAGTGCTAGGAACTCGATTGTGAGGTGCTGTGCGGTAAGTGCTAGGAGCTCAATAGTGGGGGCTCCGGGACAAGTGCGAGGAGCTCGATTGTGGGGGGTTGCAGGATAAGGGTGAGGAGCTCGATAGTGGGGGGCTGTGTGGTAAGTGTGAGGAGCTCGTTAGTGGGGAGCTGTGTGGTAAGTGCGAGGAGTTTGATAGTGGGGGGCTGTGTGATAAGTGGGAGGAGCTGGATACTGTGGCGCTGTGTGGTATGTAGGAGGAACTTCATAGTGGGGGGGGCTGGAGGTAAGTGGGAGGAGCTCGATAGTGAGGGGCTGCGTGGTAAGTGCTAGGAACTCGATTGTGAGGGGTTGTGGGGTAAGTGCTAAGAGCTGGATAGTGGGGGAATGTGTGGTAAGTGCGAGGAGCTCAATAGTGGGGAGCTGTGTGGTAAGTGTGAGGAGTTTGATAGTGGGGGGCTGTGTGATAAGTGGGAGGAGCTGGATACTGCGGGGCTGTGTGGTATGTAGGAGGAACTTGATAGTGGGGAGGCTGGAGGTAAGTGGGAGGAGCTCGATAGTGAGGGGCTGCGTGGTAAGTGCTAGGAACTCGATTGTGAGGGGCTGTGGGGTAAGTGCTAAGAGCTGGATAGTGGGGGAATGTGTGGTAAGTGCTAGCAGCTGGATAGAGGAGAGCTGGGGGTAAGTGCGAGGAGGTGCAGACTCACGGGGAACCACAGAGCACAGGGCAAATGCTGCGCAGTCAACAGCAAGAAGGCTTGCTGGAAGGAATGATATTTAAGTGAATAGACACATTTCTTTCTTTTTTTATAATTTAAAATTCACTTAATTATCCAAGAATTAGAGAAAAAAATTTTCATGCAAAGAGATCGTTCATGAATAAGAATGAGCTGAAAATTCTGCCTTAACAAACGGCAAAAGAGTGTGTGTACAGGACTTGTGGCACACGGGTCTGAGCCACACAGTCCCCTCCCCTGTTCAGGGAACATCTACCCATCATCAGCTGGAAGGAAAACTTCCTTTCCCTTAACTTTCCAGGTCGCATCTGTAACTTTGTTTTTTGTTTTTTTTTTGTTTGTTTTTTTAACAGATAGGAATTTTGATGGTTCCATATTATTCACCTACGGAGGATATTGTCTGCAATCAGAGAAAACTAGGTCCACATAGAGAGGGAAACCGGGAGTCTCTTCCCACCTGCAGGGGCTCCCAAGCCTCACTCCGTTAATTTGGAATCCCAAACGTTTTCATCCCCTCCTTGGACTGAGTCCACCAGTTCAGGTTAGGTTAACAAGCACACACACACACACACACACACACACACCACACTCCACACACCACAAAATAGCAGTGATCTAACATGATAGACGGGGTGACCTCTCTTTTAAACCCTTGGTGGTTTAAAAGCACACTAATTCTGTATTACCTTTCAAAGTTTCTGGGGTGAGGAACTCAGAATCCGTTGACTGGTCTACCCAGACCCTCACGAGGTTGCAGTCAAGATCGTGGACAGAACTGGAGCCATTCCAAAGGCTCACCTGCTTCTCCCCGCTCACACACATGCGGGCTGGGGACTGGCCGCTAGAGAGGAGCCCCAGGCTTCCCCCGGCATGTCTTCTGTGTGTTCTTACAACATCATGGCCAGATCCCCTAGACTGGAGCAAGAAAAGTGACAGACAGAAAGTGCCATAGAGTCACAGGTATTAAATAGGCAATAAGTGAGGGTGGCAGCCTGTGGCTCAAAGGGGTAGGGCGCTGGCCCCATATACGTGAGGTGGTGGGTTCAAACCCAGCCCCGGCAAAAAAAAAAAAAAAAAAAAAAAAAAGCTAATAAGTGAATGTTAGAAATAATGCACGCTCATAAATCTAATAACTTACCAGAAACAAAGCAGTTCTTTAGAAATGGCTGCCTACTTACTGAAATTCAGACAAGATGGAATATATAACCTGAATAGTACAATTGTTACTAAAAAGCCCCTGGTTAGGGCAGCACCTGTGGTTCAAAGGGGCAGGGTGCTGGCCCCATATGTTGGAGGTGTAGGGTTCAAACCCAGCTCCGGGCAAAAAAAAAAAAAATGAAACAAAAAGCTGTGGGGAGCCCCTAGATAAAAGTAAAAAAAACAACAACAACCACCAAAAACTCAATTTGGAGCACAATGTGGGCCAAACTGAGCTGTGCTGTTGACCACATCCCTGAGTTTGATGAGTGCAGCAAAGCTTTTAAATTAGTGTCGCCTGTTTAAAAAAATATAAAACAAGGGCTAAAAGATTTTCCCTATTGGGGGTGGGGGGTGAAAGACAGAGAGAGAGAATGCTGGGTCATCGACCTGTGTCTTCATGAATAGGGAGGCACGTCTGTGGGGTGCGCATGGGAAATCTCATGGTGTTGGTGAGCAAGGGAAAGCATTTTATATAGCTGAGTGAGGAATATTAAAAGGAAACACACTTCAATGATGTGTTTTAAGACAGAATGTTTTTGCTTCGACTTTTCCCCTAGATGTCATTGTCTTCTCTGCATGTGGCTACGTATTAATCATGTTCTAGGTAAGAAGGAAAACATTTAAAAATGTGAATACTGTTATTTCACAGCTCTCTGCTTTTCCCCATGTTCCTAGTTCTAGGAGATGGGTTATTCCTGCCACACCTCCCCCAGCTGGTGACTCTTACTCTTTGAGCTTCACAAGTCTTGCCTCTTAAAGGACCTGTTTTTCTATTTTCTCTGGATCCCCTGCAGATCTCTAGTGGAAATATATTACATTTGTTGCACTGTATCCTGTCATTGATAAAATAGTGCTCTGATCTTCCGTTCTCTGGGGAACCAGTCCCTCACTCACGTACAAATCAAAGATTGATAGGGACCATTCCCTACCACTGCTGGAGTGTTTGGTTATCATCATCCACTCATCCTATTTGCTACAAAGATTTGTCCAGTTTTGTGTATGCAACCAAATCAAAACCAATAGGCTGGGTGCCATGGCTCATGCCTGTAATCCAAGCACTCTGGGAGGTGGAGGCCATGGATTGCCTGTACTCATGAGTTCAATACCAGAGTGAGACCCCATATCTAAAAGGATAGTCAGGCATTGTGGCACCTGTAGTCCCAGCTACTTGGGAAGCTGAGGTAAGAGGACCACTTGAGCCCAAGAGTTTGAGGTTGCTGTGAGCTGTGATGCCATAGAACTTTACCGAGGGTGACAAAGGGAGACGGTCTCAAAAAAAAAAAAAAAAATCAAAACCAATGTGATTCAGAGAAGGAATTACTGAAGCTTCTAATTTGGAGGAATTCTTCTTTTCTTGTGGATGAATTGTAGGAAAAGAAACTCTTCCTTTTGGGATGTGAGATTTTTAAGTGCTCTGGTCCCATGTTTAAGGCCATGGAAACTTGAACTTGACAGGACAGGGTGCACTTTCATATTGTAAACTCACTGATTAAGCTTTGAGGTCAAACCTACTTCTAAATTTTTTTTTTTTTTTTTTTTTTTTTTTTTTTTTTTGAGACCAAGTCTTATGTCATCCTGGTCCATAGAGTATCCTGGTGTCATAGCTCACAGCAATCTCAACCTCAAACTCTGGGCTCAAGTGATCCTCTTGCCTCAGCCTCCCATGTAGATGAACTATAGGTGCCTGCCACAATGCCTGTCTATTTTTAGAGAAGGGGTCTTGATCTAGCTCAGGCTGATCTAGAATTCCCCAGCTTAGGCGATCCACCTGCCTGGGCCTCCCAGAGTGCTGGGATTACAGGTGTGAGCCACTGGGCAGGCCCCCTCCTTGTAAACTTTTCCTCCATATACGACAGTTAGTCCTCATTTCAGTGTCCTCACATTAATTCAGGAAGAAACCTGCTCCATGAAATTCCCACCTTCACTCACCATACTCCCATTCACTTATCAATTTATGTGTGTTTCTCTCCAAAAGAGTGTGAGCCTTTTGTTCAGTGGGATCCTTTAGCAGCTTGCTCATAGTTTTATCCCAGTTTCAAGCTTATGGCCTAACCTTCAGAGAACAATGAACAAATGCATTTAAAATAAATAACAAGAGAATGGCTTTTCAACTTTAAAAGAGGACAAACTTACATTATTTGTGAATTGTTTTGCATTTTTAAAAAAATTTTCAGTTAATACATTCTTTACTTGTAGTTGTCTTGTAGGGGAGGCGATGCTTCACGGCATACCCAGACCGTCACCATAGCCCTCTTTCCTAGGACAGCTGCCGCATGTGGAGATTCCGCCTCACTTTTTGAAGAAAACAGAGTTAAGTGGAAAAGACTTACAATAACGCTTCAGGTGGGGATAGTTTTGTGTGTGTGTGTGTGTGTGTGAAAATAGTTAACCAATAATAATTTAATAGAAATGGTGCATGAAGCTTGAGTCGCACAAGTCAGCTAAAAATAAGCAATCAAAATTCACAAAGACAGACATAAAAGGTTCTGCATAGATCTTGATTTAGAAACTTTATAGTCATTTTAGAGCATAATTCCCTACCAGACCAACTAGCATTTTGAGTCAAAGAATATCACAGCACACACATTCCTATATAAAGATTACTAAATTAATAAACATGTAGGTCTAACAAAATTTTTAAAACACATTGATGCAAATCTAAGGGTCAGAAGTGTTTTAAGTTTAAAATACTTTTAACATGCAGAATTCTTACTATAAGAATATGTATACATGGGTGTTGTGGTGGGTGCCAGTACTCCCAGCTACTTGGGAGGCTTAGGCAAGAGAATAGCTTAAGCCTAAAAGTTTGAGGTTGCTGTGAGCTGTGATGCCATGGCACTCTACCAAGGGTGACATAGTGAGACTCTGTCTTAAAAACAAAACAAAACAAAACACCACACACTCACACACAAAGAATGTGTATATTTCTGTCCATGTGGTTAGAGTAAAAAAAAAAAATTTTTTTTGAGACAGACACTTTGTCACCCTTAGTAGAATGTGGTGGCATCACAGCTCATAGCAACTTCAAACTCTTGGGCTCCAGCAATCTACCTGCCTCGGCCTCCTAGAGTACTAGAGTGAAAATTTTTATTTTACTGTTTCTTTTGAGACAGAATCTCACTTTCTTCCCCTGGGTAGGGTGCTGTAGCGACATAGCTCACAGCAACCTCAACCTCAAGTCATTCTCTTGCCTCAGGCTCATGACTGGCTGTGACTACAGGTGCCCCCCACAATGTCCAGCTATTTTTAGAGAGGGTCTCTCTCTTGCTTAAGCTGGTCTCAAACCTGTGAGCTGAGGCAATCCACCCACCTCAGCCTCCTGGAGTGCTAGGATTACAGGCGTGAGTCACCATGACTGGCAGTAAAGGTTTTTTTAAAATATTCTTAAACATTTTATCCTGTTTGTGTATCTTGCACGCTTCAAGAAAATTTTTATGCTTATAATTCATGCTCACTGAAATTTTAAACAAGTTTACCTAAAAAAAAAAGTCAAGGATATGTCTCAATTTGTAGAAAAATCAAACTTTATTTGCCTTGTTGGCCATCTACATACTGATAGCCAGTGTCATATACATAGTGATTGATAATGTAATCAGATTCATTCTCCAGTTTACATGTTGAAAAGGCCTTTGTAAAAATTATAGTAATTGAAATGATTGCTACACCTCTCAGCTCTAATTACAGATTTAAAATCTGTTTAGCTACTGTATGTTGTACATTAAGTTAAATCACAAGGGGGCTTGTTCATCAAATTAGTTATCTAAGATCTTCCCAGCTTGGTAAAGTAGGGTCATCTCTAAAGACAAACAACAAAAGCTTTTTAACACGCTATGCTAGAAATTACATTCTGGATTTTCCTTTGTTTGTTTTTTAATTCCTCAATGCAAATCTTAGTAACTATTGTTACTTTCTACTATATTAAGAACAAATGGTTCATAAGGCATACGGCTCCAGTTAATACAGCTCCACCGTGAAGACACAGGATGCCCCTTCATGATCTATTTTTATTATGATGTTAGCAGGTCTTTAATTTACTCCTGAATTTTTAATACCCAGTGTTTTGCTTTATTTTATTTTTCCCTTTTTATATTCTTAATTAGAGCTCAGAGATGGATTTGGCATAAGGTACTACTCTGGATGGCTGGCTATTATACGTCAGGTATTATTTCCCGGCCTTATAATGAAATGTTTTGGGAATGGCCAAGTTTTGCTATTAGGATTACTCACCTACCATTAAACCATGGCTTTTGGTGAAGTCAGGCACTTGGAAGCCCCTTAATTCCCATCTCTCCTTACCTTCCACCAGCTGGATATAAAGGGAAGACAAATAATATTTGCTCCACTGGCAAATATTTTTGCATACAGACAGATAGGCAGGCTCAGTTGATTTCCTTTTCAGCAGAGCCTCCGGATGGCTCCCTGGGCTCTTGGCTGGATGCTGCTGGGACGGAGGGTCCCAGTGGATGGCATGTCATTTGAGGCAGGGACTGAGGTGCTCAGTATGAAAATGAAGAAACTTGCTTTAATGGCAGCTTTTTGATTTAACCATTTTCTCAGTCCCTGACTCTAATTATAGAGGAGTTCCAGCTTCTACTAAACTAGAGGTGGATACAATAGGTGGGATAGGACAGTTACAGGACAATGAAATTAGAGAACACAAACGTAAGACGATTCTGACCCAGCACTTCTACAGAAAAGAAAAGTATTGCAACAGTGCCACCTGATCATGCTTCAAAACTTTACAGAACCTCACAGTCCTTTGTATGTACAGCAGTGAGATCTTGGGCTCTCAGGCAGGTGGTGAGGACTGAAAGACATGTGTGTAAAATGCCTGGCTCTGGGAGGCTGAGGAAGGAGGATTGCCTGAGCTCAGGAGTTTAAGACCAGCCTGAGCAAGACTGAGACCCTGTCACTAAAAATAGCTGGATGTTGCAGTGGACGTCTCTAGTCCCAGGTACTCGGGAGGCTGAGGCAAGAGAATCGCTTGAGCTCAAGAGTTTGAAGTTGCTATGAGCTGTGATGACATGGCACTCTATGACACTCTGAGTGTGACAAAGTGAGACTCTCAAAAATAAAAAAATAAAATAAACAAATAAATAAAAATTAAAAAAATAAATAAAATGCCCAGTTCTGTCCTTGACACATGTAAGATGTGTAACTTGGATTTTCCTATCTAGCTTTACGATGGTTAGGGGAAACAGAGTAAGGTGCTTTCACAATAGTTGGAAGAGAAAGTAACCTGTGAGAGACAGCTGTGTGTGTGTGCTTGTGTGGGCATGCATTAAGGAACTGTAGATGTATTAATGTCTTCATAGATTCAACCTCAAAGGGGCTTACAAATGGACCCCCAGTCACTACATGCTTGCACTGATTTACTAGACCTGTGGCAAATTTGAAAAAGAGAGTAAGGTACCTAGAGAAGCAGTGGATTTAATAAAAAAAAAAAAAAAAAAAAATCCCTGGAACTGTCTTGCACGTATTTGATAACAGATATTTGTGCCTTTATTAAGTAAATGTTCAGTAAAGGAAGGTGATGTCTTCCTTGATGAACAAAGACATCAATACGGACATAAAGTTCAAGCTGGAAAGTTCAAGCTGGCAGTGACCACAATGTTGGCGTTTCATAACATATATAGGTGACAGGAATGACCTCAGAAGAGCTGGGAATGTGAAGATCTGTGTCTTGCCGTGAGTTCTTATTAGGCAAGTATGGGCAGAAATGCGGAATCAACTCCCAGCTCTGGTACCAGTGTCTTATCGTCCCACCCCACCCAGAGGACCCCACTTTCTGCTTTTTCAACTGATCCGGTTTCCTAGACTGGCTCTCAGTAAAATGGGAGGCACTCAGTGAAGTTATTTCCCTTTGGACCCACCCCCTTGACTTGTAATGTTCCCAACTCTTCTTCCTGTAACTTACCTCCCACCTAATTCTCTCCTCCTATTCTTCCCAGTTGTGTTTTCCTCTCAGTAAGCTTTCAATCAGTCCCCACAGAGGTGTTAACTGAGAACCAACCTGTTAACCACGGAGCAACTACTTCTGGGATTATTTAAAAGCAGAAAGTAGGCTCTTTGAAGACGCCAGTGTTCAGTTATATCATTTCTCATCAAGTACTTTGTACCAAATAGCAACCATCTTTTTTTATTTTTATTTTTTGAGACAGTCTCACATTGTCGCCCTTGGTAGAGTGTCATGGCATCACAGCTCACAGCAACCTCAAACTCTTGGGCTTAAATGATTCTTTTGAATCAGCCTCCCAAGTAGCTGGGATTACAGTTGCCCACAAAAAAACCTGGCTGTTTTTTGGTTGTAGTTGTCATTGTTGCTTAGCTGGCCTGGGCTGAGCTCCAACCTTCCAGTCCTGGTGTATGCGGTTCACACCTTAACCACTGAATTATGGGCACAGAGCTGTGACCATCATTTTTTTTAAAGGTGGGTTACAAAGGTCAGATTTTTAATTTATAGATGACTGGTTCCTTGTGCATCAGAGTTTCACCTCAGGCATAATTTCAGTGCTTTCCCCATTATAAAAACAATGAGGTTTGAAAACGTGAGGTTGTATTCTTCTTACCTTTTCAAGTTTTGTGATAGAAGGTTAGAATGAGGGTGAGGCCTTTAGTACCAGGGATCAGGAAGAGGTGATGGTGGAGGATGAACTTCCAACTTTTGTCTTAATGTACTATACAGGAATTTAATATGTTCAAATCCATAATAGCATGGCCCTTATGACTATCATCACCAAATACACATCATTGAAGAGTTAGCATGCATTCATGTTCCTAGAGTTATCTGACATATATTTATAGCACTGGAGACTTTCATGGACTGCAACTGTAGTAGTTTCTGTTCTTTGTTCTTACTGTCATCTGTCAGGGTAGAAATGGTGGAAATGGAAGAAGAAACCTTTCTCTGAGTTAAAAATACTAGTTTCTTTCCTATAAAACATGTTACATACATATATATTTCTTACTATACATGTTATACATTCATTTTTTAAAATCTTACTTTTGAAATTATAAATTAATATTAATCATGTTTGATTTTTATTTTAATTTAGTTTGAAGGATATTACCCAATGTCATAGGGGATTGATTTGGAAAACTTGAGTAGAAGGTCGTGCTATTAATTAATCAAATCGCTTCTGAAATTTTGGAAACTACAAGAAATTTTCAAAGGTCCTAGCGGTAAGAGATATAGTTTTGGCTGAAGTATCTAATAAATCAAGTAGAGATATATAAACACTGCAGTCTTTTAACTTCCAGAAATCTGTTATTTTATATGGATTATTCACTTTACCTAAAATGCTACACATAGAGAATTTATCAGATTCTCTTTACTGGGAGCCACTCATTTCCTCCCAGTTTATTTAAAATATGTAGAAAAAACAAGAAAACGAACTATGAAAACAAAATCAGTGATAGAGCCTTAAAACCCTTTTCTCATCTTCCAGCAAGGCGGAGATAGACAGCAGGTTTTAAAGTTTCTGATTCAGGTTTCAGGTTCTAAAACACAGTTGGCCAGCCAGTGCTTTTGTTGTTGTTGTTGTTAATATAAAGAGAAAATACATCTGTTGTAAGTGGGAGACGTATGTGTGCTGAAACAAGCAACCTGGTAAGATTCTATCTTTAAAAAATAAACAAGAAACTTCGGTCCTTTAACATGAAAGTTTGTGGTCCATAATAACCCAGAAGTGCCCAGCAAACTTCACATTTTCTACATTAAACAGATCTCCGAAGACGTTATCGATGGTCTTGCTTTAGGGTGGAGCTCAGTCCGGGAGCTTCACTGGATACAAAGTCCAAGGTCTTTCCACTCCAAGAGGCCTGAAGTTTCCTCCACGTCTCCAGTCCCACCCCAGCCGGACCGCCAGGGAGATCTCAGGGCGGAAGCACCTGCAGAGAGAGCCAGCCTGGTGCTGTCCAGCTGGAGCGGAGAGGATGGGCAGACCACGCCAGGAGCCGGGAAGCTCCTCTGGAACCCAGGGGCTAGAAAGAGAAGCTCATTCCCAGGCTCCGAGCTGCCTCTTGCAGGGGCTCAGCGGAGAGCAGCCCCGGAGCTGGAGCCAGTGAGCAGGTGAGATGGAGGAGGGGTATGGGGTGAGGGGGTAGGAAAGAGGCGGCGGGGGAGGAAGAGGGGGTGAAGGAGGAGAGGGAGGAGGGGGCCGGAGATGGAGGAGAGGGATGCAGAGGGGTGGAGTGGAGGGGATGTGGGATTGGGGGTGGGAGGCGGGAGGGCTGGAGGAGAAAGGATGGGGGTGGGGGAGGGGGAAGGGCGGGGGCGGTGGGGGCGGGGGCAGGGGCAGGTTGTGGGCGGGCGGGCGGGGGGAAGCTGAAGAGTGGGGGAGGAGCGGGGGAGGGAGGAGAGGGAGGGAGGTGGGGGAGGCGGGCGGGGAGGCGCTGGGCTGTGCGCGGGAGGCGGGGCGGCAGCGCAGGGCTCAGTGGACTGCGCGAGCGGGCGGCGTGGGCAGCGGCTCCAGACGCCGCGAGTGGTCAGAGCGGCGCTGCGTCTCCGGCAGGAGCTGCGGGCACCTGGCGGGTCTCGGCAAGGTGAGGAGCCGCTGCGGCCGGGCTTCCCTCTCCACGCGCCTCTGTCGCCGGGTCTGTGTGCTGCCAGCCTCCTGCTCTGGGCGAAGCTGCCGGTGGGCGCCCTGGTCCCTGCTGGCCTCCTGCCCGGTCCCAGTCGTGGTGGCCCAGGCGCGTTGTCCGGGGTCCCGGTCCGCGCGCTCCGCACCTGACGCTCCCGGTTTTCTCTCCCCAGATGCTCGGGGCGCCGGCCGTGCTGTGCGTGTGCGCGGCCGCCTGGTGCGGTCAGGCTCTTGCGGCGGGGAGGCTGGACAGCGGCAATTTTCTGGAGGATAAACAATGGCTCACTACTCTCTCTCAGTACGACAAGGAAGTCGGACAGTGGAACAAATTTCGAGATGTAAGTGCCACACGCCTTGGTGCCCGGCAAGCGCGCCTCTCCGAGGCCGGGTGGGGGTCCGGGGTCGGCGGGTCTGGGGACGCAGCGGGCGGAGAAGTTGGGGCCGCGTCTTCTCTGGCGCCCTGGTGAGAGGGCGTCTGGGTCTCCCGGTCCCCACTGCTCCCCGCACCCCGTTACCCCCAGAGCGTGCGAGTGCGGGCTCTGCCTCCCAACTTCTGAATGGAGTCTCTGGCCAAGGTCAGGAGGCACCTAGATGCTCCTGGGAGATGGGAGATGTATCCCTGAAGTAAACAGGATTGATCCCATTACTAATGGTCTGTTAAGGAATTTGAGGGAGGAGGTAGGAAGATGCAAGATTTATCAATGCCCTCTCTCCCAGGTGGGGGGTTTGGCCGCACCAGCCGGCAGGAGTTTAGCTGCTCCCGGTTATGTAAAATTAACCATCATGTTTGTGCTTCCACGTTAACTTTAATCCAGACATGTTTACAATGCACGCGATTGCATCTTAATAGGAAACAAATTACTACCCTAAAATCTGCGAGGTGGGGTCCTGCAGGTGACAGGGAATTAGACTGTAGACAGACTACCCTGGGGAGTTTCCAGGAGGAGAATTGTTAAGAGGGAGCCAGGTGGAGAGACTTGGAGTCAGGGTCTGTGACTTGTTGCCCCTGCTAGGTCAGAATGGGGCCAGGTGGAAGCTGTCAGTTGGTTCTCCTGGGAGCCTTCAACTTGTCTGTGCCAGGCAGCCCCAGTGCCTCCTTTCAAATTCAAAAGGCCAGAAAGGGAGTGAGAGTGATTCACAGAGGCTTTGCCAGCCCTTCTGTGACCTGTGAGAGGATTTCCTGTGGAGTCCTGCAGTGCTCTGCCCAGGAGAGGACTTCACTTCCTTTATCAGCTCATGCTGTTACACTTTGAGAAAATAAATGGGAGCTCCCTTTACTTTTCACTATGGCTCCCCCACCCCTTCCTCAGGAACTGACAAGTCTAATAAATCAGATGGATTCCTGAAAAAATACTATTTTTTACTTCAAAATTAGATTCAGCTAGTTGATACTGGGCATGGGTATGTGGAGTGAAAAATAAAATAACCCTTAATGGTTATGTGCTTTACGAACAAAGCTTAAATATGTTATTGCTTGATGAATGCTCTGATAAAAGCAAACGCATTGTACATTGGAGTTGAGTTTATCCAAGCATTGACTACAACCAAGAGAGCAAGCAAATGAATGAGATATTTCTAAAGCTGGAGAGAATTTGTCATGTCCTGATTTGGAAAAAATAGCGAACCGAATGTTTTGTCAGCGTTCACACAGTGCTTCACATTATGACATTTCATTGGGTAATGGCTACCTTATCTTCTAAAAGTAAATTTTGAAAACCCTCTCAACAGTGGGATATATTTAGCAGATAACACTGCTTGTGTGCTGTTTTCTGTATTCTTTAGCTGTGGGCTCTTAGAATCTTTGGACTACAAATAATTCTGTGTATAAGGAAAAAAAAAAACATTTCTGCACCTTGCTACTAAGTGACTTGGGGCAAGTTATCTTCTGTCCACGTTTTCTGGCTTTAACAAAGGAGGATGAGATTAGCGCCTGCCTCATAGTGGGTAGGAGGGTTATGGATTAACACATACGAAGTTCATAATATATGTTAACCATCGTTGTTCCTGACATTATTTCTATCATTATTAACATTTTATTTTAATATAACTTAAATTGAATTTTAAAGAAATCATTTATTTGACCGTTTAGACTACATTTAGATTAAGCATGTTGTCTGAAATATATAGTCTGTCATTTTCCAATAAATTAAAAGTATCTATGCATGAGGCTGGCATGGTGGCTCACACCTGTAATCCCAGCAAGGGAGGGAGGCCAAGGAGGGTGGATTGCCTGAGCTCAGGAGTTAGAGAGCAGCTTGAACAAGAGCAAGACCAGAATCACTAAATAGCTGGGCATTATGGTGGAGACCTGTAATCTCAACTACT
>CAUYPK010119042.1:0-14198 GCA_963574355.1 Loris lydekkerianus
ACTGACTTGGGGGCAAGCTATTGCCGGGGTGACCACCCCACTTTCTGTGCGGTGCTTTTTAATTTTTTGTGGTTTTTTTTTTTTTTTTTTTTTTTTTTTTTTTGCTGATCTGTGGTAGTGAACATCACAAAAATGAGGCACAGACCTTCTTTTTTTTTTCTCTCATCAGCTTTCATCAGTGCTTGTGTATTTAATAGTCAATATCTGGCTCAAGACAAGACAACTCTTCTTTTTAGAACGTGATGCAAAGATGCTGAAAGGTTGGGCACCCTCCTAAGGTGCCACTAATACAAAACATTATCTGCTATTTTAAGTCACTTTTAATAACCATACATTGTCCTATACAAATAACACTTGATTGTATTTGCAAAGATTGTATAAAAACATCCTCAAAATAATTGGACAACCACCTATAGTCGGAGTCCAGTTACAGACAGAGTGAGTGAACAGCCTTCACCTGCGCGTATCTCTATGTATACATAGGACACGAGTCTGCTCATGTGAAGGTCTCACGTTTCCTTGAATCCTCTTGCACAGCTAAGTATGTTTCTGCATAACATTTTGAATGCCTCTGGCCATATATTATTGTGCTGCCTCTGTCTGATGCTATGTTACTGTGATAAATCATCGCAGTGCACAGCGGCTCTGATGAGCTGTTGCTTCAGTACACCATTGAAGCTGTCACAGAGACGATATATGAGAAAGGCATACTGATGATGTTTTACGTAAAACACGCTGCTGCCCCGGGAACAAAAGGTTTAGGGGAAGATTCAACATAATTACCCAATAAAAGTCAACCTGTACATAGCATGCTAGGAAACGCTTTCATGGGTGTGGGAAATCGCTTCCCCTTGGTGTGTGGTATTTCTGGTGCTACTGTCATAAGCCTCCTTTGCTGAGCTACAGATTGATCTATTATATAAACGCATTTTCTCCCCAGGGCATACATACAAAAGCTTAAAAGGAAATTAAAATTTACCTAAAACTCAAATGAACAGATTAACTCTGAGAATTGATATTATTTTCCAACTTTAGAGTAATTTGTCAAAGTAGTTTATTTAATATAAGGTTTTCTTATATTATTGAAAAAAGGAAATAATCCCAATTTGTATTGACCACGAAGGACATATCTTGGGAAAGTATCAGTGCCCTGGCTAAAATCAGGGATTAGTTCAGATTTATACTAAATTACTTGCCAGGTTATGTGTACATGTCTGAAGAGCCAAACTTTCACCATGTCTACTGGAAAGTTGCCAAATTATTTAATAAATTTAAAAATAGCCTCCTGGTGCTCATTTATCTTGGCTACAGAAAAAAAATAAAAATAAAAAAAGAAATACTTCTTTTGTGTTTACATGGATGGAGCTGGAACATATTCTTAGTAAAGTATCTCGAGAATGGAAGCTAAAGTATCCAATGTACTCAGTACTATTATGAAACCAATTTATAATTACCCACACTTTCATATGAAAGATAAAGCACAACTATACCCAGGATGAAGGTGGGAAGAGGAGGGGGAGGTGAGGGAGGAGGTTGGATGGATGGAGGGTAAATGGTGGGGCCTCACCTATGGTCCATATTGCAAGGGTACATGTCAAATCTATTAAGTACAGAGTATAAATGTCTTAACAGAATAATTAAGCAAATGAGTTGAAGGCTATGTTAACCAGTTTGATGTAAGCATTCCAAATTGTACTTAAAATCAGCACATTGTATCTCATAAATGCATTAATCTGTTATCATTTAATTTAAAAAAGAGAGAAAAAAGAAATATGCATTTTTTTTTTTTTTTTTTTTTTTGGTTCTAAAAGATTGACACTTACTATGCCTAGTTCTTCATACATAATCAGTGCTAAATAAATATTTGTTGGTTGGAGGCAAACTTTATAATAATGTGTTCCTTTGCAATATTAGCTCTGTCTTATGAGGGGAAATGTGAGTCAATCCAATGAGGTAAATGAAATGAGCAGAAAGTATCATAGAGAAGAAAAGGAATTTTTTATGCTGAGATTTTGAGGACTTTGTTGTTGTTCAAGGTAGGGTCCTATGAAGAAAAACACTGGAAATGGCCTATACCACCATGTAATCAATTAGCCACTATTTGGCTCATCTTTCCAATAAAGTTAAGTTGATGATACATGTTGGTCACATTCTGTTTTCATTTTCTATGAAAGTGCATTAAAACTGGTAGAAGTAGGTTTACAGGGAATTATCTAAAGAGGATCTTTAAAGTTTGCATTTGCTAGAATGTTAGAAAATGTAGGTTAGTCTCAAAAGAAGCTATAAAAGCTGAATTTAGTCTTTGCTTTATTCATTTTGCTACCTTCTGGAAAGTTCTTAAATTAACTATTCTCTGGAATGTTAACAACTTAACACTTCTCAATCAGGATTTGGTAACTTCAAAATTCCTTGTTTAGAAATCTTTCCCTCTTGTGTTCTGCTATATAGAACTCACCTCAACCATCCTGACGTCCGGGGTGGTACAGCCAAAGAGACGGCCACTTACGGGAAGAAACCCCTCTCAGAACCATCTGCTTTTTGGTAGCTGCTAACAAATGCTCAGAGAACTCTATCCATAATCAAAGAAGCGAAGATTCAAATACCAGCTCCCAGCTTGGAAACTAGAGACATATGGAGGTGACAGAAATAATCTACCATGTGACATCTTTCAGTGTCACCCCTCTGATTGTTCAATATTTTGTATCCATAATAAACTTAAGAGTCTGAAAGGGCCAATTTATTTAAAAGAAATACCAGTTGCTTATGCTTTTTCTTGAGTTAGGTCTTCATGTATCAGATGTCCTGGTAAAACTTCAAGAAATACAGATTCAGAGGCTTAAGTATAAGATGTGTAGAAATCAAATTCAGTTCACCCTGGCCTTTTATTCAATAAATGGCTTAAAGGATTTCCTACAAGTCAGGTTGTCAACTACAAAAAAATAACATGAGACCTAGGGTTGGTTAAAGGAACCACACCCAGGTGGATGCATTTTTATAAGGGGAAAAAAATAAATTAGAATTGGTTTTATAGTATCTTCTTAAAAAAAAAAAAAAAGAGCAAAATATCTAAAGGACTAAGTTGAATCATCTGACAAACAATATATCAATTAATAATGTTTAAAAAAGATTTTTAGTTCTGTGACACTTTTATATATGTAGCTTACACAGATTATATATTTTCTTAAGAATTTATCAAATAATTTTCCATAATTATAAAGACCATAGATTAGAAAAAAAAAGGAAATTTGAAAGATAAGAAGAGAGACCACTTTTATAATAATTATTTATTTATAAATATATTTTGCTACTAAAGTTATGATCAAGCATATTTTCTTATTTAAACTTCCTTTACTAAGTCAACATCAAAAATTAAACGTGTTGAACAAATGAAGAAATGCAAAAAATCATTTGTACTAAAAATATATTTAACATTTGCTTTTCGCATAAAATATATCTGTCTATTTCTACATGTGATAAGTACATCAGTTTAGACATTGTAGGAAATTACTCATCACACATTTGTCTCAAGTAAAAGGGTTTTTTTTTTCTCTTCCTTACAGAAAGCAAGGGTATCTTCAGCTTAGGGAATGTAAAGTTCTAGAGCTCAGAATTGTCTTGATGTGGAGATTTGAAGCACGCTGTCCAGGCGTCGGCTAGAATAGAGTAATGGGAAGAACACGTGCTTTGGATTCAAACAAGCTAGGTGTTAATAAGTTTCAACCACTTTGGAAAGTGTGAATTTGGTAAACTTCTTAACATAATTGAATCTCTGTCTTAAAATAGAAATAACACCACCCACCTTAAAGGGTCACTGCTTTGTATGCAGTGCAATGACCTTAGAAATCACAGGGCTGGTGGGAAGTAGGCACTGAAGTACGTTAGTAGCAGCTCTAACTAATTAAGTCAGATTTAAAGATAATTAATTATCATATGCTTAGATTGATGTCAAAAAAATTCTATGAGAAGACTTTAGGTGAAGTTATTAATATGCACACTATTCCATCAAAAATATATAATCACTTTGTATTTATATAGCACAAAGGCTAGATTATCTAGAACTCAGGGGCAATCAGGAGCATGATATTAATTAGAGGAGGAAAAAACCACCATAATTTGGGTCTAGCAAAAAGAAAATGGTTAGAGTGATTATTACTACTTCTTCAATTTGAATATGAAGGGGATATTTTCCCAATATTAGGTTTGTGTATGTGTGTCTGTGTGTGTATGTGATTTTTGCCTCACTCTACTTTGCAGTACTATTTCAGCCTACCAGAATGTAGGCAAAAACCTAAGTTGATAAGCCTAAAATTTACATAACAATGTATTTTTTAGATATTATCAACTTGTTTATTGAAGTACAAATCCATTGCATGACTTAAGTAAGCAGTCTTTGGTGCAAACTATTGAAAAATAGATTTTTACATAACTTTTATGATTATTACAAATGTGAGAATCCTATTTTCATAGTAAGAAAATCTATAATATATCATTTGAGCACAATATGGTGTGATTTTTTAGGGAGATATTTTGAATATTATTAAACTTGGTCTTATAAATATGTGGTTCAGCAATTAAGCAAAAGCAAACATTAACAAAAATAATCTAAAACAGATTGCAATTGAAAATAGACGTCCCGAAGATTGAATAGGGCTACAAGAATGTTATCTACCTAAAGTAGGAGATAATTGAAGTATTTTTAGAAGTATGAAAAAAAAAAAAAACTTGTCATAGTAATCCCAGCTTTTCCTTTATGGCACTCCATCTGTTTCTCATAAGCACAATGTATTAAAGTGTCTCTCATTTTAACACCAAAGAGATGATTTGATATTTACAAGTGTCATTAATACTGTGTTATATGATCTCTATCTATCCTCTATAAAATTTGAAAAAAAAAATTCTCATGCTTACCTTCATCCATCTGCACTTTGGAAGTCAATTCACTTCACAGTAATGAAATGTTTCATGTGGAAAACCTCAGGTCTATAGTATTGAACAAAGTTCAAGATTCACTACACTGACAATTATTTTTCAGGCTGATTTCTTTTCAGCCAACTTAACTTCTTCCTGATAGTCTGGCTAATGATAGAAGCTATATGATTTTCTGATCCTGACTTGAGTTTTCTTTCTCCATGAATCTTATAATAAATAACATGACCCCATAAAGTACAGCCTGAGGTAGTAAAGTACTATTTATACAATAAAAGTAGTTCATCTTAACCCATAAGACAGTTTTGCCATGTGGATTTGGAATATGATATTGCAGCAATTTGTAAGCTCACAAGAAGTAATTTTGGCAAATGTCTCATCATATGTGTGTTATAAGATGTTGTTGAAAATCTTATACTAAGATTTATTTTGTTTTCTCATTAAACAGTGGCACCTTTAATACATTTTAGCTAATGCAATTCACAACAGATACTTTGCTGTAAATATGTGTCTGCCTGTATTTTAAAGCTTATCGAAGGAAAATGGACAAAGAAGAAGCAATTTAAGTATCACTTATGAGTAATGTGCTGCTGCCTCTTAGGGTAGGGTTTATAAATAGGACTACCGTATATACTCTAGTATAAGCCAAGTTCGGGTTTTTCGGCACAAATTTTGTGCCGGAAAAACTCGGCTTATACGCGAGTATATGTGGTATACGTGGATTTTTTTTTTTGGTATCAGATGGCATTTTTCCTCCATGCTTATCCAGAATCTCTCCAAAAAAGAAATGTTTCTTCTTGAAATATTCTCTCATAACAGTTCCCACTATCTACCTCAAGTTCTTTGCTTTCAATTCAATATTTTTAATAACACCAAAAAAAAATAGTGAGTTGCCAGGAAGCAACATGAAGAAGGTAGACCAGAACTATCAAGAAACCGATGTTTGGATTTACATCAAAAGGGAGAAAATGGTACATATTGACTAAAACCAGTGATGATGAATATCACAATACTATTCGGAGGAGACCTTTGCTATGGAAAGCAAAGATATTGGATGAGGAATCAGAAAATTTGGTTGTGACACTGATTCTACCATCAAACAGTCTATTATGTTTAGTAAAGTTATGTTACTTGTTCTGAGTTTCACTATATTCATACAAGGGACAGAGTTCACTTTTATTATCCTTTCCAGCTTTAAATGTCTACCACGTTGACCTAACTTCATAAGAAGAATATAGAGGCAACCCTTTTTTGAGTCAGCGCACAGTTTTAGATACAAGAATCTGGTAATGTGTAGATTAAAAGGCTCAAGACAAACAAGTGAGTCGGCACCAACCACGATGCAGTCTTGACAACAAGCTACTGCCACTCAAAGGGACTATAAAATGCAGCCTCTGATTTGTTCATGTTCAGAGCTGTGGCTTTGAGCAAAATTATCTAATGCTCTGATCCCACACTCTTAACTGCTCCTGAGTCAATGTCCTCATGTAATAATTGGAATGTGTAGGTTTTATGAAGATCTTTATTTTTTACTTCACTTTTTCGGCTGTAGCAAAGAGTAAGTTGCATTTACTCTATCCTACACTGAATGGAACTAGTCCTAAAATGGAATCTAGTAAAATTTACTGTAAATGTATCCATCCCAATTGCAACTCACAAAAAAGAAATATTGATCAATATGGCAAAGTAGGGCTAAGGACTCTAGACGTAAAGGAGGGAATGGCAGCAACCAACACAACACTTTCTCCAAGAACTGTAAAGAAAACTGAAAACAATACAAAAATAATCTATTTAAACAAGGTTAACAGCACAGAAAAAAGAACATTGAGATTCTGAAAAGAAAAGCATCTCAGAAAGGTGAGTTGACAGTCTGAAGTAGCTTTTTCCCTGGGAAAATGAAGAATGTTGGCACAGGGTATGAGATGAAGAATTTGTGTTATGCCAGAACACTTATGCCACAGCTTTCCTGTGACTGAGGGGCAGGGATTCCAGTACAGCATTATGTGATCTTGAAAGTCTGGAGTGCCAAAAAAAATGGAATTTGAAGTGCCTCAAAAGTAGGATTTGTTTTCTTTGCAAGATAAGTACTGAATTCTGAAAGTGCTCATGGCAAAAGATTAAAACACTAAGTCAAAAGTCCATGAAAAACAAAATTGAGATAAATATTACAGCAGAGGTATCTGAAGAGCAGGGTCCTGAAAAGCTCACAAACTCCGACTTTAATGGTCTAAAACAGGACGTCTATAACAAGGGGACAATGAGACTACGCCTCACCAACGTTTGCTGACCCCAGCCATCGATTACATTAAAGTGATCGGACTATACTGTATTTTTCTGGGAAAAGAAGGCAAACAAAAGAAAGAACTGTCTCTCAAGGAAGACAGTATCATCTGCACGTTCCATCACATTCAACCCCCAGGTCCAGCACTCAGCCAACGTTAGTAGCAACACCAACAAAGATTGAATGAATGAGAGAATGTTTACTGTTTTGATAATGACCAATGAACAAGGGAAAAACACACCACAGAAGCAGGTCATAGGTAATTTGAATATTACAATATTGTAAAATATACAATAACATCCAGTAAAAAACATTTAAATATCTTGAGATAGGTTAAATAAAATAGCTTGGCTATTAAACCAATAGATGAAAAGATGAAGGCTATTATTAAAGAACTGATTCTATAATCATTATGTTCTTGTACTAAGAACATAAAGTCAAGAAATAAGCAAAACTAATAAGTTCAATAAACCAGTGGACATCATAATAAACATGGTGGAAAGCAGGTCAATGGAAAAAGAATTCAAATTGAAGCAAAATTAAAAAAAGAAAAGAAAAGAGCAATAAATCTCAAATGCATATAGGATCCAGCAAAAGTATCCAATGTATATGTATGTAGAAAAGAGAAAGATTATTGACCAAAAGAATAATAGAGATTATGACTAAGGATTTCTTAAATTTATGAAAGGGATTGACACATATATCCAAAAAGTCCTATAGAACGGGAAAGCAAAGTGATCGTAGTTTTTCCTTGGCTGCAGAAAAATGGAATGTTCCAAGCCTGCTCACACAGGCTCAGGAAACTGCAAAGCAAGCATGCCCGTGTGTTCTGAACTTTAACATGTCGGAGTTTGAGGCCATCCCTGCTCGTGGAGACGTGTTAACATCACAGTCAAGGATATTGAGGATGAGGCTTCTGACTTGTTAACTGAAAAGACATCACCTATATTCTAATTAAAAGTGGGGCCTTGGTGTGCGCCACACCTTCTGGGGGCAGGGCATGATTGCAAGAGGGACTTTACCTACCAAATGCAATCAGTGTAACCTGGCTTATTGTACCCTCAGTGAATCCCCAACAATTAAAAACAAAAAAAAATCAAGGAGATTTGAACACTGAATATTTAACACTAGTAAAGACATTAATTTGTGATAATGACATTGGGGCTTCAAAGGAATTTTTACCTTGAAGAGATGTATACTAAAACATTAATGTGATGTTTCAAAAAATTCAGGGTGTGCCCTGGAAGTGAGAACAACGTAACCTAAACATTGTACCCTCATATTAATTTGAATAAAGTTAAAAACAAAAACAAAACTTTAGGTCTTACCCTAAATTCTGGCCTACCTACTGGTGGGAAATGGCAAGAGAGTTTTATCCACCGGAGGGAATAGTACAAAACACATGCTGGAAATTTTGACAAATGAATACTCATTGGTCTTGGTTCTCAGGTGGCGGTATGAGAGCAAAGAAGATGCTGGCAGTGCCAAAGACATCACCTCATGGCCGTTATTCTGTGCATTATCCCGGGTTGCAGTCACAGTGTCCGGAAGAGATGGGGCAATAGGAGTAAGAATAGATTCAGGCCCCCAGTGACCATTCACAGTTTTTACTTAACCATACTGGGCTGTTAAATATTGCACCTCTTACTACTCCTTCAAATTTTAACCAGTTCATCTTCATCAAAGCAGTAATTTCCTTCTCTCTTCCTGGAATATTCTATCGGTGCTTTTGGACTGCCCTAGAGAGGATGAGGAAACAGATTAAGGAATAATGCAGGTATCTTATCATCATTTCTGTATGTGTGTATTTTCCTGAAAGAATCCACTGTGGACTTCATGAGCATTCACAACACAAGTATGTCAATTATCAACGGTGATTATATATTCAGCAGTGAAAGGCTTAACAGTACAATATTGTGTCCCATATACAAAGAAGATAATACAAAGTAGTATATTTGGCAAATAAAAAGTAACTGGTGTCTATTATATGTCGTCTCCTTCACAAAAAAAGGTAGATATTTTAGGTGACGGATATGTTAATTGGTTTGATCATGGTAATCATTTCTCAATGTAGACATATATCAAAACATCATCTTGTATACTATAAATATAAGTAAATCTTATTTGTCTACTATACCTCAGTAAACCTCAGGGGGCAAACAATTTCCAAAGGGAAAATCTTAGGGTGAAGGGCTGACTCCTACAGAAGCTGTATACAACGTCCATAGGAAAAAATTCCACTGCACATAAGAAACTAAGAAGATGGAAATCAAATTTTTAAAGTGATGCTGCTTGGAATAACATCAAAAGCTTTATATATCAAAGACTAAACCTAAAATTACTGCAATTGCTTTTGAAAGACAATCTAAAAACTAAATAAGCAAAACATTTCTTCATCCTTACATTGTAAGGCTCAATATTAAAAATCAGTCAGTAATCCCTAAATTGATCTAAGGATTCAATCCATGGGAACCAAATCTCATCCGTGTTTTCCTTTTGTGGAGGAAATTGACAAGCTGAATCTATAGAAAATGAAAATACTGAAGATCAAAAACGTATACGAGATGTTGAAGAATAACAGAACTGGCAGGCCTACCACATATCAATATATCAAGGCTAATTATAAATCCATAGTAATTAGAACAGTGTGGTTATCGGACAAGAGTAGACAGATAACCAGTAAAAAAGAGAAGAGGGAATAGACTCAAATCCACTTTTATACCAACACGTAATCTGTAACATTAGTGAAAAACAAGCATTGGCTCAACTTTACATAAAAAGAAATGAATTCACATCTTGCTGATTTATATGCTATATATAAATTAATAGTAATACATGTTTTTGAGGAAAACAAAGGAGAAAATCTTTGTGTATTTCATGTCTCATAGCAAAATTTTCTTATGTAGAACTCAAAAAAGTATAAACCATAATGGGGAAACTATAATTGGATTACATTACAGTTAAGAATTCCACTCATCAAAACTTATCACTGAGTGGGAAAATATATTTTAGACACATATTCTAAAATGACTTACATGAAGAATATATAACTCTTAAAATCAGTTAGCCCTTTCCGTGCTACCCAGAAGGGGGTCCATACGGTGTTGCTGTGGATTCCTGATGGAACTTAAACTTTCTCAATGTCCAGAGCCCTGGGCGTCCTGCAAAGGAAGGAAGATATCCTCAAACTTCTTGCAACAGGAACCCACCTAGGTGGGAGTATCTCTGACTTGAAAAACGGAGCAGGGCACTTACCAAAGGGATAGAGATGGCATCTGCTTCATAGGCTGCAGAGGACCTGGGATAAACCTCTGTGGGCATCTTATGCCTTTGTTGTCACGGAAAACCTTGCGGAATGTTATTGTCATGTCCCCAGGAGCACGGCCCAGCAGGCTGTGTGGAAGTTTGCTGCTGCCCCTGGGACCTGTCCTGGTGCTGCACCCGGCTCCTGGAACCTCCACTAATCAGCTCCCAGGCAGCCTCCTAGGGCCCTGTGTGCTGGTGGTTATGGATGGCAAGGCTGACCACTAGCCTCTCAAAGAGGCATCTTTCGTTGCCTACCACTGCTCCGTGCTCCTCAGTGTTATATGGAAATGACCTTTCCATGCAACAAGGATGCTCACTCAGAGGGTCTGGTGTGCTGGCATCTGGCCCAGGAAATTTTGCATAGCACCAATTTCTCTGAACACTCATTGGAAGTTCCACCTGATCTCTACTTCCACAGAGATCCCGAAGAGTCTGAAAAGGTAGAGAGAGGTGCTGCTGAAAGCCAACGACTAAAGAGGGGTTTGGGTGTGATGCTGCAGCTCCTAGCCTCACAAAGCTGTAGGTCTGCATGGCAGAGAAGGGGCCAGGTGTCCCTTGGCCCATCCCAGGCCTCTACTAAAAATTGGAGTGTTCAGCCTGTTCTGAGCGACTGGTCTGCAGCCCCACCGCTCAGACACGGAGTGGGCAGGAGCGACTGCGGAGGGGTCTTAAGCAGTCTCACCTCCACAGTCTCACAGGACGACAATAAGGTTGGCAGTAAATAAACATCACTTTCTAAAGAAAAACAGTCAGAAAAGAGCAGACAACATAATTTAAAAATAATAAATAAAAAATTGCATAAGCATTTAGCAAAAGAAGATATCCAATTGCCGACTTGTATTAAGAGATACTCAACTTCATGGCTGTTAGTACAATGTGAATTAAAATTGTAATGTAGTATTAATACACATCCATCAGAAAAGCTAAAAAAAAAAAAAAAAAAAAAAAAAGCAGAATATACCAAATGCTTACAAGCATATGAACACAACCAGTTTTCCTGTATACTGCTAGTGAAAATATAAATTGGCCTATTCATTTTGGAAAACTGGTGCAATATGTGAAGCTGAAAATATGAATTCCTTATGATCTAGCATACATCTGTTAACCACAAGACATTTACAATTATATTCTTTGCATCACTATGCACAGTAGCCAAAATTGGGGGACAGAAAGTCCATAAACTGATGCAAAGCCAACAGCTCTAAAGGGTTATTTGTGTGCTGCGGTGCGAGCGCTGTGGATTGCAGTCTGGATATGTGTGTGCTGCGGTGCGAGGGCTGTGGATTGCAGTCTGGATATGTGTGTGCTGCGGTGCGAGGGCTGAGGATTGCACTCTGGATATGTGTGTGCTGCGGTGCGAGGGCTGAGGATTGCAGTCTGGATATGTGTGTGCTGCGGTGCGAGGGCTGAGGATTGCAGTCTGGATATGTGTGTGCTGCGGTGCCAGGGCTGTGGATGGCAGTCTGGATATGTGTGTGCTGTGGTGCGAGGGATGAGGATGGCAGTCTGGATATGTGTGTGCTGCGGTACGAGGGCTGAGGATTGCGGTCTTGATTTCTTGGGAAACTGATTCTAAATGCAGATGAACATTGGGATGTTCGTAGGGGTGCACACTCTCATGTGCCCAGGAGAGGATGAAAGCTGGGTTGAACAGAGGGAAGAGTCAAGGTGTGATGCAATCAAAAAAAGACTCAGGTGCCTGTGGGGAACTCTGAGGCTGGAGAGCTCTTCAGAGTTTTTCCAAGTGATGGTGAGAGAGTCACCCCATCCCCCATGTGGACCAATTATTGGATATGGCCTAATCTTGGAAGAGATGTGATTGGGGTCAGGCAGTTTTCTTTAGCTGAGGCAACCTAAAGCAGGTGCCAGCAATGGTCAGCTTCCCGAGAGATCCCAGAAGATGGGGTTTTGGCTTTCCATTTTCACAGTGGCATCTCAGTGGGATACCACAGCATCCCCCACACAGAGAAATCCCATTGGGGGCTTAAGGAAAATGAAGTGTGACGTCAAGGGGAGATGGAACATTCAACAATGTTAAAATAAGGAGAAAGATAACATAACCCCTATTCCACCATCATACATCCTCAGGAAAACTCTTCTTTGTAACTAATCTTAATTTCTCATGGGAAAGTTTAAATTTGTTTAAATCTAACACCAAAAAAGTAGAACAGCTGCTGAACAAAAGAAAACTTTACTTCTGCCCTTTCAAAGCCAGTGCGATAACCTACACCTACAACCCAACACAAAAAATATTAAAACACTGAGATAAACTCTGCCATTCACAAAGGCATTTGCATTTTTTTTTTTTTGTAAAAACCTTTGAAAGAATTCAGTAGAGTAGCAACTTCTTTCATTTGTCACAGTTCTCATTATAAGAAACCAGCAGATGAAAAAATAGAAAAAAAAAAATCACTCTTTCAAACTATTAGGATCATTTTGACACAACTTTTCCCCCATCTCTAACAAGAATGCTTTGATATTTTTGTATCATTTGGCAATAATCAGAGGCATGGATGAGACTGATTAAGTGACTATTACTGCTTGTTTCTTTAAGCTTGATTGAGATAGTAAAAATACCTCAAATATTTACTTTATATGATGTATGCATATTAATTACCTTGCCTATTATCATCATAAATCATTCTTTCTACTAATGAAATACTCTTCATGCTAATAAGAGAAAAATTAAAAAAGCAAACAAAATAATCTATAGCAGGAAGGCCCTTAATGATTTAGTAAATTAAATGAAGCTGAGCCCTGTATGTCTCATTAATGACTGTGTCTATGGTTCCTTACCTTTGTGCTATAAATGCCATCTATTAGTGAGAAATCTTAGGACATAAGGAAGTTTTAATATTCTTAGATATCTTTAAGATACCACAGATGAGTAGGAGATTCGCTATTACCTGTAAAAGGCCAAACTACAGGATCAGCAAATTAATCAAACTTGAGTAAGACAGGACCTTAGTAAAATAAAGCATCACTACCTCCCTAGAACATGGTCTGGCACAAATCTCATCAGGAACTACCAGGGTGTCACCCATGAAGTCAACACACATAGGGAAAATGGGAACTTGTAGCTAAATGAAACTTTATCTACAAAATGTTCATTACAAAATTTTACAAAGAGGTGATCAACACACAGAAAATATTTTGTAAATATTCTGCAAAATTTAATAATGAATATTTTGTAAATAAAGTTATATTTGGCTGCAATTTCCCATCTTCCCTACGTGTGTCAAATTTCTGAATGACCTCTGGGATACCCTGTAGAATGAGAACAGATGAAATCAGGAATTCTGTCAACATAGTTATAGAAATTAGAATATTCTTGGCAAAGTACCTCAGGAATGAAAGAAAGAGTGTCCAATGTACTCAGCCCTACTATGAAGCTAAACTATAACTTTCACATGAAGGCTATAACCAACTATAGCACAAGACTATGAGGAAAGGGCCAAGGAAGGGGAAGGGAGGGGGGAGGTTTCGGTGGAGGGAGGGTAATGGGTGGGGCCACACCTACGGTGCATCTTAGAATGGGTATAAGCGAAACTTACTAAATGCAGAATACAAATGTCTACATACAGTAACTAAGAAAATGCCATGAAGGCTACGTTGAACAGTTTGATGAGAATATTTCAGATTGTATATGAAACCAGCACATTGTACCCCTTGATTGCACTAATGT
>CAUYPK010119047.1:0-10655 GCA_963574355.1 Loris lydekkerianus
ATTGACCAATACTTGGCACCATGTCACCTTCCAAGATTTAGCCAGAATCAAGTGGAAATGTTGAACAGGCCTATATCAAGTTCTAAAATAGCATAAACCATACAAAATCTCCCTAAAAAGAAAAGCCCTGGACCAGATAGCGTCACATCAGAATTCTACCAAACATTTAAAGAGGAACTAGTACCTATATTAATCAACCTATTCCAAAATGTAGAAAAAGCAGAAAAACTACCCAACACGTTCTATGAAGCAAACATCACCCTTATCTCCAAACCAGGAAAAGACCTAACAAGAAAAGAAAATTGTAGACCATTATCACTAGTGAATATAGATGTAAAAATATTCAACAAGATCCTAGCAGACAGAATACAGCAAAACATCAAACAAATTACACATCATGACCAAGTCGGTTTTATCCCAGCATCTCAAGGCTGGTTCAATATACATACATCAATAAATATAATTCAGCACATAAACAAATTAAAAAACAAAGACCATATGATTCTCTCAATTGATGCATAAAAAGGTTTTGATAATATCCAGTATCTCTTCATCATCACAACACTTAAAATTGGTATAAAAGGGACATTTCTTAAACTGATAGAGGTCATGTACAGCAAACCCACAGCCAATAATTCTATTGAATGGGGTTAAATTGAAATCATTTCCACTCAGATCAGAAACCAGGCAAGGTTGCCCATTGTCTCCACTGCTCTTTAACATTGTAATGTAAGTTTTAGCCATCACAATTAGGGAAGAAAAGGTGATCAAGGGTATCCTTATAGGGTCAGAAGAGATCAAACTTTCACTCTTCACAGATGATATGATTGTATACCTGGAAAACACTAGGGATTCTACTACAAAACTCTTAGAAGTGATCATGGAATACAGCAGTGGCTCAGGTTACAAAATCAACATTCATAAATCAGTAGGTTTTATGTATACCAACAATAGTCAAGCTGAAAAAACAGTCAAGGACTGTATTCCATGCACAGTAGTGCCAAAGAAGATGAAATATTTGGGAGTACACCTAACAAAGGACGTGAAAGATCTCTATAAAGAGAACAATGAAACTCTAAGAAAAGAAATAGCTGAAAAAGTTAACAAATGGAAAAACATACCATGCTCATGACTGGGAAGAATCAACATTGTTAAAATGTCCATACTACCCAAAGCAATATGTAATTTTAATGCAATTAAAGCTCCACTATACTTTGTTTTATATAGAATCAGAAAAAACCTCAAATAGCCAAGACATTACTCAGAAACAAAAACAGCAGGAGAAATTATGCTACCAGACCTTAGACTATACTATAAACTGATAGTGATCAAAATAGCATGGTACTGGCACAAAAATAGGAAGGTAGATGCATGTAACAGAATAGAGAACCAAGAGATGAATCCAGCCACTTACTATTGTTTGGTCTTTGACAAGCCAATTAAAAACATTCAATGGGGAAAAGATTCCCTATTTAACAAATGGTGCTGGTTGAACTGGCTGGCAACCTGTAGAAGACTGAAACTGGACCCACACCTTTCACCATTAACTAAGATAGACTCTCACTGGATTAAAGATTTAAACTTAAGACATGGAAGTACAAAAATACTAGAAGAAAGTGCAGAGAAAACTCTTGAAGAAATTGGTCTGGCTGAATATTTTATGAGGAGGACCCCCTAGGCAAATGAAGCAGCTTTAAAAATACACTACTAGGACCTGATCAAACTAAAAAGCTTCTGCACAGACAAGAACACAGTAAGTAAAGCAAGCAGACAGCCCTCAGAATGGGAAAAGATATTTGCAGGTTATGTCTTCGACAAAGGTTTAATAACCTGAATCCACAGAAAACTCAAACATATAAGCAAGAAAAGAACAAGTGATCCTATCTCAGGTTGGGCAGGAGACTGGAAGAGAAATCTCTGAAGAAGACAGGTACACAGCCTACAGACATATGGAAAAATGCTCATCATTCTTAATCATCAGAGAAATGCAAATCAAAACTACTTTGAGAAATGCAAATCAAAACTACTTACTTCTAACTCTAGTAAGATTAGCCCATATCACAAAATCCCAGACCAGAGATGTTGGTGTGGATGTGGAGAAAAGAGAACACTTCTACACTGATGGTGGGAATGCAAATTAATACATTCCTTTTGGAAAAATGTTTTGAGAATACTTAGAGATCTAAAACTAGACCTGTCATTCGATCCTATAATTCTTCTACTAGGTATATACCCAGAAGACCAAAAATCACATTATAACAAAGGTATTTGTACCAGAATGTTTATTGCAGCCCAATTCATAATTGCTAAGTCATGGAAAAGGCCCAAGTGCCCTTCGATCCACGAATGGATGAATAAATTGTGGTACATGTACACCATGGAATATTATGCAGCCTTAAAGAAAGATGGAGACTTTACCTCTTTCATGTTTACATGGACGGAGCTGGAACACATTTTTCTTAGTAAAGTATTTCAAGAATGAAAGAAAAAGTATTCAATGTACTCAGCCCTACTATGAAACTAGTTTATGGCTTTCATGTAAAAGCCATAACCCAGTTATAATCTAAGAATATGGAGAAGGGAAAGAGAGAGGGGAGGGGCGGGGGAGGATGGTGGTAGGAGGGTGATTGGTGGGATCACACCTACAGTGCATCTTATAAGGGTACATGTGAAACTTACTAAATGTAGAATATAAATGTCTTAACACAATAACTAAGAAAAAGCCAGGAAGGCTATGTTAACAAGTGTGATGAAAATCTGTCCAATGTTATATAAAACCAGTGTATGATGCCCCATGATTTCATTAATGTACACAGTTATGATTTAATAATAAATAAAAAAGAAAGACATTCCATCTCTAGAAAACAATAATAAGATTTCTATCATCAAATGCATTGTTGTGAGCAATTTAGAAAGTAAGGCATAGAAGTAGTTGTCCACTTACATTATACTTTGGTAGATTAGGAAAAAGTTTTGTGTTTTGAAAAATTATACTTAATAAATTAGGAAAAGGTTTTGTTTTGAAAGTTTTGAAATTTCAGTTAGAATCCCCCCCTGGCAATTGAAGCAGCATCAATTAGAATGCACAGTTAGAATAATGTGTATACCATATAGAATGCACACATTAAACAAAAAGCATATTATTACATTAAGAGTCTATCAGAAAAAAAAATACTTATGTTACAATGAAATGCAATTGACCCAGGTTAATTTTCCTCTGTAATTTATACAGAGTCCCTGAACTTACAGTGGGATTACATCATAATAAAAACTTCATACAGTTGACAAATCTAAGTCAAACAATAGTAACGAACTGAGGACCATCTGAACCCTGTTTCATTTACTTTTCCTAAAAGTACTTTTCTCAATTCAGTCTCCTGATTCTATGCTTTTAATTCCCTTAAAATTTTCATCTTTTGGGTAGTGCCTGTGGCTTAAGGAGTAGGGTGCTGGCCCCATATACTGGAGGTGGTGGGTTCAAACCTGGCTCCAGTCAAAAACTGAAAAATAATTTTTTTCCCATCTGTTAAAAATCTGTAAAAACAATTTCACTAATACCAATGTTCATTTTTTTGGGTGAAAACACTTGGCATTCTCATTTCCATAAAATAGCTACTTCTGAGCCCATGGGATGATGGGGGCATAAGAATCTATCCTTCTATTCTGCTTTCTTCATTTCACTCTTTGCACTGAAGAAATAATGGACAGGCATGGTTCCACTATTTCAGCCTATTCCTAACAACTCTTGCCCAAAGAAAAGAAAAATCTCACTGGTCCAAAGAAAAATCTGTTATCATCACTGCAGAGAGCAAGATCAGTGACCACAGATAAATACAGGAAGGAAGGCTGCTAATACTCCTCCTCACATACAGAAGAGGCACCTGCAATACTTCACACTGCTGGCCCCACTCACAGGCATCATTGATGCTGTCCCAACTCCCAGGCATCATCAGTGCTGTCCCCACTACCAGGCATCATCGGTGTGCTGTTCCCACTCCCAGGCATCATTAGGGTTGTCCTCACTCCCAGTCATTATCGGTGCTGTCCCCACTCCCTGGCATCATCGGTGCTATCCACTGTCCCAGGCATCATGAGTGTTGGCTTCACTCCCAGGCATCATCACTACTGTCCTTGCTCTCAGGCATTGTCAGTGCTATTCCCACTCCCAGGCATCATCAGGTTTGTCCTCACACCCAGGCATCATTGGTGCTGTCCCCACATTCAGGCATCATCAGGGTTGTCCCCACTCATGGCTGGGAAGAATCAACATTCTTAAAATGTCCATACTACCCAAAGCAATATGCAATTTTAATGCAATCCCTATTAAAGCTCTACTGTCATACTTTAAAGATCTTGAAAAAATAATACTTCATTTTATATGAAATCAGAAAAAACCTCAAATAGCCAAGACATTAGTCAGAAACAAAAACAAAGCAGAAGGAATCAAATGCTACTAGACCCCAGACTATACTAAAAATTGATAGTGATCAAAACAGCATGGTACTGACACAAAAACAGAAAGGTAGATGTATGGAACAGAATAGAGAACCGAGAGATGTACCCAGCTACTTACCGTTATTTGACCTTTGATAAGCAATTAAAAACATTCAGTGGGGAAAAGATTCCCTGTTTAACAAATGGTGCTGGTTGAACTGGCTGGCAACCTGTAGAAGATTGAAACTAGACCCATACCTTTCACCATTAACTAAGATAGATTCTCGCTGGATTAAAGATTTAAATTTAAGACGTAAACCTATAAAAATACTAGAAGAAAGCACAGGAGAAACTCTTGAAGAAATTGGCCTGGGCGAATATTTTATGAGGAGAATTCCCCCCTGGCAATTGAAGCAGCATCAAAAATACACTACTGGGACCTGATCGAACTAAAAAGCTTCTGCACAGCCAAGAACACAGTAAGTAAAGTAAGCACTCAGTGCTCAGAATGGGAGAAGATATTTGCAGGTTATGTCTCCAACAAAGGTTTAATAACCAGAATCCACAGAGAACTCAAATGTATTAGCAAGAAAAGAACAAGTGATCCTATCTCAGGGCGGTCAAGGGACTTGAAGAGAAACTTTTCTGAAGAAGACAGGTGCACGACCTACAGACATATGAAAAAATGCTCATCATTGTTAATCATCAGATAAATGCAAATCAAAACTACTTTGAGATACCATCTAACTCCAGTAAGATTAGCTCATACCACAAAATCCCAAGACCAGAGATGTTGGCATGGATGTGAAGAAAAGAAAACACTTCTACACTGATGGTGGGAATACAAACTAATACATTCCTTTTGGAGAGATATTTCGAGAATACTTAGAGATCTAAAAATAGACCCGGCATTCCATTCTACACTTCCTCTACTAAGTATATACCCAGAAGACCAAAAATCACATTATAACAAAGCTATTTGTACCAGAATGTTTATTGCAGCCCAATTCATAATTGCTAAGTCATGGAAAAGGCCCAAGTGCCCATCGATCCACGAATGGATGATTAAATTGTGGTATATGTACACCATGGAACATTATGCAGCCTTAAAGAAAGATGGAGACTTTACCTCTTTCATGTTTACATGAACGGAGCTGGAACATATTCTTCTTAGTAAAGTATGTAAAGAATGGAAGAAAAATTATCCAATGTACTCAGCCCTACTATAAAACTAATTTATGGCTTTCACATGAAAGCTATAACCCAGTTATAGCCTAAGAATAGGGGGAAAAGGGAAAGGGAGGGGAGGGAGGGGAGAGGGGAGTGGAGAGAGGGTGATTGGTGGGATTACACCTGTGGTGCATCTTACAAGGGTATATGTGTTTCACTATATGTGAAACTTAGTAAATGCAGAGTGTAAATGTCTTAACACAATAACTAAGAAAATGCCAGGAAGGCTATGTTAACCAGTGTGATGAAAATGTGTCAAACGGTCTATAAAACCAGTGTATGGTGCCCCATGATCGCAGTAGTGTACACAGATATGATTTAATTAAAAAAAAAAAGTTGAAAAAAAAGTATCTCAAGAATGGAAGAAAAAGTATCCAGTGTACTCAGCCCTCCTATGAAACTAATTTATGGCTTTCATATGAAAGCCATAACCCAATTATAACCTAAGAATATGGAAAGAGGGAAAAGGGAGGGGTGAGGGTGGGTGGAGGGAGGGTGATTTGTGGGATCACACCTGCGGTGCATCTTACAAGGGTATATGTGAAAATTACTGGATGTACAGTGTAAATGTCTCAACATAATAACTGAGAAAATGCCAGGAAGGCTATGTTAACCAGTATAGTGAAAATATGTCAAATGGTATATAAAACCAGTGTATGGTGCCCCATGATTGCAATTAATGTACACAGCTATGATTTAATAATGAATAAAAAAACTGAGTTTCTAAATCCTATTGTTTGGGTGGCACAGGGATGGCTCAAGGCAGTTGCTGAAACAATTAGAGAACAAAAGCAAGTAGAGTTTCAAGAAAGGAGAAAAAGTTTAATGGTTTGGACAACAAGCTGTGCCTTATCCTCATGCTAGTGAGGAGGATGAGAAAGGAGAGAAGAGGAGTCTTGTTTAGCAAAGGTGTCTTCTTATGGAATCAGCTTTCAGAGAAAACAGATGATAAATGTCTCTTGCAGATCTTAAAAGGTATTGGACTCTCAGTTAATGTTTTCTAGGCCTGGGACAAGGGAAAGCCCTCTGAGAAAGACTGGCTGCATCGAAGCAGACTTTTTCTACAGGTGCAAATGTTCCCCACAAGGTAACTTTGCAGACCCACTGCTGCTTGATAGTCCTCTGACAGCCATGTCAAAAGATGTCAAAGAAATGTATTTGGAATTAAATATTTTTATTTCAATTTCATGGGAAGAAAAATAAAATATTTATTCCTCTACACATCTTAGGTTCTCTGGTGGGGTGCTGTAAATTAATCTTGCAAAAGATTAAGAGAGGAAAACATACAGAAGTTTAGTAACATGTGCATGGCATGTGCACACATGAAATCGCCCAGGGATGAGAAACCCAGGGTTGTTAGAATTTGTACTTAGGCTACACAAAGGAAAGGGGGCTTTAAGCTCTTCCAAGACATTGACGGGAAGGTGATCAGAAAAAGTATGATAACCAAGGGTTGTTTGGTTGAAGTTTGTTATGAAGATTTAAGCCTGTGCTTTCTCCACTGGTAAGAGTTTGTTGGCAGTCCTCCTCATCCTGCTATGGGAAAGGGAGATACCTTTCAGAAATGGAAATTTCTTTTATAAATGTAACTTTCCTTTACAAAAGAAAAACTCGTGCCCTGTTTTTAAAGATTTTTCTGCATCTCTTGACTCTCAGTGCTCTTTAGCTCAAAACAATTCATATGACGATGGCATCTTCTGATACCCTTTACTTTGTGTATGAAAATGGACCATGACCTCCAATTTTATTAGTTGCCCTCATGGCTCACACTGGTTTCTATACCTCACCTTTCACCTTAGAAGACTAGGGGACAGGAAGGCATCTCACTCTCCTTTATGCCCACCTTTCTCTCCCCCTCCCTCCTGACTTGTCAATTTCTTCCTCATATCAGAAGAATTTTCTTTTACTTCTTTATCCTCTTTGGCAGGGACTTGCCCCATATTATTTCCTTTTCCCTGGAAGCGTTACTTATACTCCCCACCTTCCTGTGAGTCATGCTGACAAAAATGATGCAGGCAAACAAGATTCCAAGTTAGGATACAGAGGAATGAACAATATGTGCATGTAACACTTCAACATATAACCTCCATCCAGATTAATACAAAAGATGTAAAGTCATAATTTTAAGGGCTGAATAGTATTCCATGGTATACATCTACCACAGCTTGTTATCCATTCCTGGGTTGGTGGGTATTGAGACTGTTTCCACATTTTGGCAATTATAAATTGAGCTGCGATAAAGTGCAGTGTCCTTATGATAGAAAGATTTTTTTTCTTTCTGCCCAGTAATGGGATACCAGGATCAAATGGGAGGTCTAACTTGAGTTCTTTGAGGGTCCTCCATACTTCTTTCCAAAAAGGTTGCTTTAGTTTGCAGTCCCACCAGCAGAAGTGTTTCCTTCTCTCCATATCCATGCCAACATCTGTAGTTTTAAGATTTTGTGATGTGGTCCATTATCACTGGGGTTAGATGGTATCTCAGGGTGGTTTTGATTTGCATTTCTCTAATAATTAGGGATGATAAGCATTTTCAAATGTTTGTTAGTCATTCGTCTGTCTTCTTTAGAGAAGGTTCTATTCATCCCTCTTGTCCATATGGGATTGTGGGCTTTTTTCATGTGGATTAATTTGAGTTCTCTGCAGATCCTAGTTACCAAGCTTTTGTCTGATTCAAAATATGCAAACATCCTTTCCCATTGTGTAGGTTGTCTATTTGCTTTGGTTGTTGTCTCCTTAGCTATACAGATGCTATTGAGTTTAATTAAGTCCCATTTCTTCATTTTTGTTGTTGGAATTGCCAAGGAAGTCTTCTTCATAAAGTCGTTCCCGAGGCCGATATCTTCAACTGTTTTTCCTATGCTTTCTTTGAGAATGTTTATAGTTTCATACTTTAAATTTAGATCTTTCATCCTAAGATCTTGAAATCAATTTTTGTGAGTGGAGAAGGGTGTGGGTCCAGTTTCAGTCTTTTACATGTGGATATCCAGTTTTCCCAGTACCATTTCTTTTTTTTTTGAGACAGAGTTTTACTATGTCACTCTCAGTAGAGTGCTGTGGCATCACAGCTCACAGCAACCTCAAACTCTTGGGCTTAAGTGATTCTCTTAACCTCCCATGTAGCTGAAACTATAGGTGCCCATCACAATATCCAGCTATCTCAGCACCATTTATTAAATAGGGATTCTTTCCCCCAGTGCATGCTCTTGTTTGTTTTATCAAAGATTAGGTGGCTAGAAGATGTTAGTTACATTTCCTGGTTTTCTGTTCAATTCCAAATGTCCATGTCTCTATTTTTTTGTGTCAGTACTATGCTGTTTTGACCACTAAGGCCTTGTAATACAGCCTAAAGTCTGGTATGCTGGTAATCTCAGCTTTGTTTTCATTACTAAGAACTGCCTTAGCTATACGAGTTTTTTCTGGTTCCATAGAAAATGAAGAATTATTTTTTCCAAGTCTTAAAAGTATGATGTTGGGATTCTAATAGGAATGCCATTGAATCTGTAGATTGCTTTGGGAATTATAGACATTTTAATGACATTGATTCTTCCCAGCATGAGCATGGTATGTTCCTCCATTTGTTAATATCCTCTGCTCTCTTTTTTCTTAGGATTTCATAATTTTCTTTATAGAGGTCCTTCACCTGTTTGTTTGTTTGTTTGTTTCTGAAATTCTCCTTTTAGTTGGGTCTTTTCCTGGTTTTGGTATTAGGGTGACATTTGCTTCATAGAATGTGTTGGAGAAGCTTCCTTCCTCCTCCATTTTTTGAAATAATTTCTGCAGTAGAGGAATAACCTTTTCCTTGAAGGTTTGATAGAATTCTGGTGTGAAGCCATCCGGACCAGGGCATTTTTTTGTTGGAAGATTTTTTTTATTGTTTCCTTAATTTCAGTGCTTCAAATTGGTCTCTTCAGGATTTTACTTTTCTATTTCTAGTTAGTCTGGTCAAAGGTTTACCTATTTTATTCATTTTTTCAAAAAACCAACTACTTGTTTCATTAATTCTCTGAATGATTATTTTGTTTTCAATTTCATTAATCTCTGATTTTGGATATTTCTTCTCTTCTACTGGGTTTAGGCTTAGATTGTTCTTCTTTTTCCAATTCCCTAAGATGGCTTATGAGTTCCTCTCAAAACTGCTTTTGTAGTATCCCACAAAATACTTGGCAGCTTGTGTCTTCATTGTTGTTATGCTCAAGGAAGTTAATGATTTCCTTTTTTATTTCTTCCTGCACCCAACTGTCATTCAACAAAAGGTTGTTTAATTTTAATTTCCATGCCTTTGTGTGTAGTTGAACGTTAGTGTTGGAGTTGAGTTCCACCTTTACTGCCTTGTGGTCTGAGAAGATACAAGGTAAAATTTCAGTTCTTTTGATCCTGTTGAGGTTTGTTTTATATCCTAGGATATGATCAATTTTGGAGAATGTTCCATGGGGTGATGAGAAGAATGTATATTCATTATTTTTGGGATGAAGTGTTCTATAGGCATCTAGCAAACACAGTGGTTCTAGGGTCTCATTTAAGTCCCTTATATCTTTGTTTAATTTCTGTTTAGAGGATCTGTCCAACTCTGTTAGAGGAGTGTTAAAGTCCCTGGTCATTATATTTAGGTTGTCTCAAAAGTTTTGTCCGTTTTAATGTCATGTGTTTTTGTAGCTCCGTATCTCAATAACTATTCTACTGTGTCATGGTATATACTGATTGATGGAGAATTTTGTACTCTATACATTGATGCTGTTCATTTTTTCTACTTTTAATTTTTTTTATTCTTTTCAGCCTATTACTATATGATGTCATTAAGCGATTTTCAGCCAATTTTTCCTCTACGAATTCAAATTGAACCAAAGCGCTGTCGAAACAGCCCGAAAAATTAACCAGGCATTTGGCAATGATAGTGTTAATGAATGCACTGTTCAATGTTGGTTTGTGAAATTTCGTTCCAGAAATTTTAGCCTCGAAGATGAGCCCTGAAGTGGTTGGGCTTGATCTAGAGT
>CAUYPK010119048.1:0-13370 GCA_963574355.1 Loris lydekkerianus
GACACATTTTCATCACACTGGTTAACATAGCTTTCCTGGCATTTTCTTAGTTATTGTGCTAAGACATTTACATTCCACATTTACTAAGTTTCACATATAACCTTGTAAAGGGCAGAGTGAGGGGGTTGGTGGGATTACACCTGCGGTGCATCTTACAAGGGTATATGTGGAAAACAAAACAAAACAAAAAAAAACATCTTCTATGTTAATTTTTACATTGACCCAAGGATAATTCAGCAGCATGTCTTTTTTAATTTTCATGACTTTGTGTAGATTGAGAATTCCTCTTGGGATTGATTTCTAGATTTATTCTTTGCTTGTTAAGAAGATAGATGATATGATTTTCATTTTCTGAATTTGCTGAGATGTGTTTTGTGGCCTAACACGTGGTCTATCTTAGAAAATGCCTCATGTACAGGTAAGAGTAATGTATATTTTATAATTTGGGGTACAATGTTCTGTAAATGTCTGTAAAGTCCATTTGTTCTAGAGTCATGTTCAGGTCGAATATTTGTTGACTTCCTGCCTTGATGATCTGTTCATTTCTTTCAGTGAAGTGTTAAAATCCCTGGCCATTATAATGTTTCTGTTTATTTCTTTCCTTACATCTAGTAAAATATTTTTTTTTTAAATGGGTCTAGGAGCTCCTATTGAATTGATCCTTTTATTATTATATTATGACCATTTTTGTCTTTTTTAAAATTATTATTGACTGAAAGTCTATTTTGTCTGACATGCCAATAGCTATTCCTACTTGCTTTTAGTTTCTATTTGCATGGAATATTTTTTTCCCATCTCTTTACCTTGAGGCTATGAGAATCTTTGCAAGTTTTCTGGAGGCAGCATATATTTGGGGGGTTTTTTTGTTTGTTTTATTTGTTTGTTTCATCCATTCAGCCAATACTTATTTTTTATAAAGTGCATTAAAGCTGTTATATTCAATTTAGGATTTGTATGTAAGATACTTTTCTGTTCATCATGATATCTAGTTGACACAGATATCATGTGTGTCGTATCATATCAATATCATGATATCTAGTTGCTTTGTGTTAATGTTTTGTAAGAGCTGTGGACTTTTAACTTTCAGGTCTTTTTACATGAGTAGGTATTGAATGTCCTGTTCCACATTTACACAATTTTAGAGAAATTCTTGTAGGACTGATCCTGTGCTAACAAATTCCTTTTGCTTATCTACAAAAGATTTTATTTTTCCTTCATTCATTAAACTTAGTTTTGCAGGATATAAATTTCTAGCTGGCAGTTGTTTATTTAAGAAGTTTGAGGGTATTTCATCACCCATTTTTCTCTTGAAAGGTCTCTTCTAAGAAAAATATTAGTGGTTCTTTTTGCCTTCTCCTTAACTTTGACTTTGGCTAGACTACTGCCTGTATGCTTTGGTGATATCCTACGTGCTATGAATCTTTTCAGTGTTCAATCATATCTTTATCTGGATATCTAAATTTCTAGCAGTACCACAGAAGTCTTCCAAAATTACTCCCTCAAATAGGTTTTTCCATGTTTCTCTCTCTCTCTCTCTCTCTCTCTCTCTCTCTCTCTCTTTTTTTTCTTATGTCTCAGGATACCTATGACACTTATATTAGTTTTCTTTACACAACACCATATTACTTGGAGTGATTTATTTTTTCTACATTTTTGACTAGGTTAATTCAAAAGCTTTGTCTTTCAGCTCTTAATTTTTTTTTTTACTTTTTTTGAGTCTGTTGTTCAAACTTTTAATGCTGTATTTTGAAATTCTCTAAACTATGCTTTCATTTCTTTGAGTTCTGTCTTTTCCCATGCTACCTCTGTAGCAGCGGTTCTCGACCTGTGGGTTGCAACCCCTTTGTAAGAATGAAAATACATCCTGCATATCTGATATTTACATTACGATTCATAACAGTAGCAAAATTATAGTTACAAAGTAGCGATGAAAATAATTTTATGGTTGGGGGTCACCACAACAGGAGGAACTGTATTAAAGGGTTGCAGCATTAGTAGGCATTAGGAAGGTTGAGAACCACTGCTCTATAGTGAATTTTTCATAACTTCTTCATTTGTCTTAGTTTCCATTATATATAAAATGCTAGTCTTTCTCATCAGAAACCTCTTATCTCAGATCGAACCAAATAGATTTGTGGTGCAGCTCTTCTCCTACTTGGTAAAGCAGTAGGTCCCTGTATGACAGATTTGAGACCTACTCTTGAAGATTAACTCATAAGGGACACGTGTCCTGTAAACATTTAACACTGTATCTTTCATCTTACCCTTCCTCTGTAGAGTTACAGGTAGTGCTTGTACTGCAGAGGGAATGACTTCCCTATCTAGTTCCATCACCAATGGTGAGTGCTTACCTGCCCCCACTTGAACACTGCTCCACTGAGGTCCACAGGTGACAATGTTTGTTGACCCATGCCATCCCGAGAGCTACCCCACACAGATCTGCAGATGGTAGCACCTGTCTAATATGATCAAAACCTCACCCACATCCATGAGTGATGGTGATAGTCAGCTCACAGCAGCCTGGATCTCAAGATCAGGCCAGTTTCTGTACCAAGGGATGGCAAACCAGTGGGTCCTCACTGTACCTTCTCTCTGGAGCAGTGTGACTGCACAGTCTCAAGTGCACATCTTATGTGAGTCCTGAAACCATCTTCAGTGCTGGGTCCCTCCTGCAGCTCAGATTGCAATGTCTATAAGGGAAGTGTGTGGAGCCCTGGGAATATCTCTTTATTATCTCATAATTACATATTTTCATTATGAGATTTTATCTTTTTGTCCATTGCCATAGTTTAAGATGGAAAAATTTATTTTATTTTTCTCTGGGTAGAGTATTTATATGGAGAGATAGGCTTTGGGGGTCCTAGGTATACAGAGTACCCTATTTGAACTTACATTTTTATGGCCCTAGGCTTTCTTTATGATTCTTCACTCAAAAGATAGCTATGTGTATCAAATCTGAAGTTCATTGCAACTTAGGAAGTGACCTAACAGTGAAAGTTGCATTTGGTTCTCCCCTTGCCATTTTTACCTATCTTTAACATTTTATAAAATATTTTTTTTTCCTTTCTAACTACTTAATTGAGCCATTTGAAAATGCTTAACAATATATGCTATATTGCTTTATAAAAGGAAATTTAGTCATAATATTTAATTCCCAAGTTACCAAAGGAACAAGCTTTCACCAGTCATGGATGATACTCAGGATCCAAACAGAGCACAACGTCTCTCAGAATTTGCATGGAAGAGGTGGTATGTGAAATGAGCCGTGGTTCTGTCTTCACCCTCTCTGTACGTCAGCCACAAAGTGGTGGGAATCATGGTTAATTTCTGGCACCAGATTTCTAGAGTATTTGTCTTTTTTCTTCTGGTTCCAATCTCCATTAAGTGAACTTGAACAGTAAACAATCTTGAACCAAACTTTTCTTTATCTTATGTTTTAAAGAAAAATTTTATTATTTACTTGAAGCCTAAGAAAACTAGTGTTGCTTTATCTTAAATTCTCATTGAGCCTACTTCCACAAGCCAGGTGCTTTTAAGGTCAACAGAAGTTCTTAGATTTAAAAGGATGATGAAAAATAGATCTTCACTATCCTTCAGGAAGCTTAACACACTATGGAAAACCACGTTAGATAACATTTCAGACATTATGGGTACTGTGAGCTCTTTTTCCAATTATATCTCATAACTGTTTATTCAGGGCAAAACGAACCTTCCTTCTTCCCTCCTGCCATCCATTCATTCCTTCCTTCTCCTTCCTTCCTTCCTTCCTTCCTTCCTTCCTTCCTTCCTTCCTTCCTTCCTTCCTTCCTCTCTATCTCCTTCCTTCTTTCTTTCCTGGCAGTTTTACTGAAATATAATTCATATTCCATATAATCCACATGAAGCATACAGTTCATGCTTCAAGCAGATTCACAGTGTTCTGCCATTATTACCACTACCTAATTCCAGAACATTGCCATCACTCTGAAAGTGTGATGATTCTGAGATAAAAGAAGGAATTTCTTTATCAGAATTTTTATAATGAAAAAAAAAACCTCATTCTTAAGTAATAATTTTAGCCAAAGTATATAGAGCTAAACCATTCTAGCTTACCTTAAACATGCTCAGAACACTTACAGTAGCTGATTATAGTTGGTCAAAATCATCTAATACAAAGGTTATTTTATAACAAAGCATTGAATATCAATAGGCGCACAGGCTCACACGTGTAATCCTAGCACTCTGGGAGGCCAAGGCAGGAGGATCCATTGCACTTAGTAGTTCAAGATCAGCCTACGCAAGAGAAAGACCCAATCTCTAATAAAATTAGAAAAGTTATCTAGGTATGTTGTGGTATTCACCTAATGCAGCTATTCAGGAGACTGATTCAGGAGGTTTGCTTGAACCCAGGAGTTTGGAGTTGCTGTGAGTTAGGCTGATGCCATGGTACTCTCACCCAGGTGAGACTATCCCCCCCAAAAAAAAATAATAGACAAAACATTGCTAATGGTACTCTTCATTAAACCATTTCTAAACACACATCCTTCTGATTAGCTCTGGTAACATTTATTCAGTAATTACAATTCAACTTGACATCTAATAGGAACTTAATATACATGTGATTAATTAAATTGTTTTATTGCTTTGATATAAGGATTTTATTAAAGTCATAGAATAATTGTGTTTTTAGAAAAAGCATATGAAAGAGTTTATATATTTTAGTCATAAAGATCATTTCAATTACTTTACTTTTTTTCTTAGTTTTGGGCCAGGGCTAGGTTTGAACCCACCATCTCTGGCATAAGGGACTGGTGCCCTACTCCTTGAGCCACAATTACTTTACTTTTTACTTTATTCAGGAAAGAGACAATTATTTCACTTAGCATAAAGTCTTCCAGTATTATACATTTCAGAATAGCTAAGAGAATAAATATCAAATGTCAATCATTAAAAAAAGATAGGTAAGCAAGGTTATGAATATCTTAATTAGTTGTATTTAATTAACCACACTCTACAAGGTCAGACAATTAAGTTTGCTAACTCATCCTAGAAAAAGTGTTACATATCTCATTTCTGAATATCACTCGGGTCACCTTGGAAGTAGTTCTCTTGTTCATTGTTGACCTTAGTTATGTTCAGCAAGGAGGTATGAACACTTTTTCTGGGATGAGTTCACAGACTTAATTGTCTAAATTTGGGGGCACATGCCAAAATATCATTTTGTACTTCATAAATGTATATAGCTATGATGTGTGGACTAAAAAAAAAAAAAAAAAAAACTAATAAAACTCAATGTTATCTTTTTTAAAAAAGAGAAAAAACAAGGAAGGGAAGCAAAAAGAATGAATATAATGTAGGTACCTTAAAAAACTGAGTGTGTGTGTGTGTGTATGTGTGTGTTTTAAACTGTTGTCTTTCATGTGTTTAAGCCCTATGGACCAAGCACTGATGCTTGAAATGGAATACAGACACACACACACGTAGACACACATTTATTCTCATAGAAGAGAGTTTAAGATAAAACAGATCCTTTTAATAATAAAATTCAATGTGCCATTTACATTTCAGGATAATACAAAATGTATCTGGAGCATATTTGTAAAGATTGTTTCATAATAGCCTGCATGTAATTTTCTCAGAGATGCCTTGCGTGAGCCCTACAAAAGTGGCCCTCCTGCCCTCTGGTCATTCACTGTCCCTGTACTTTGGGTAGATTTCAGTTTGTGACACTGATTTATTGATCCACATGATCATTGTCAGAATCCCTGTACTATAGCCCTTTAAAAATTAGATTTCTATCTCAGACCAATGATTTCTTGAAACTCTGCTGAAGATCCTTCTCTTCCATTCCCAACTGGGACCATCCTCATGAATCAGTTCCTCTGACAGCTCTAAACCTGTTTTATCCTTACAGGGTCCCACTGATTTCACCGTTTTGCCTGTATTTAATGTTTGTATATGTGTGTGCACACACCCGAATGCGGTGTTTACCTTTGACATCCCATTGTACACACATAACTGCTGAAATAATGTTTGTTGATGAAGAAAGTTTAAGACAACAAAGGACATTTGGGCATTGTAAACAGAAAGGGGAATGATCATTTTGGCAGGGGTTGGGGGGCTGTGCAAAGACAGCAGAATCTCATCAAAACAAGTTGGTTAAAAAGCCAAAACCATATTATTTCTCAGAACTCACAAGTCAAGTTAGGTAAATTTTATATGGATCAAAAATTTGCTAATTTAAATATGCCACTCTTATGATTCATAATCGTATCTTGACAAATTTTAAATAAATCTCCCCATTTTTTTTTTTTAATTGTTTCAGGTTCATTGAGGGTACAAAGAATTAGGTTACACTGATTGCATTTGTTAGGTAACGTCCCTCTTATAATTGTGACCCACCCCGAAGGGGAGTGCCATATACCCTAACCCCCATCTCCTTCCTTCTCCCTGCCCCCACCTCGATTTGATTGGAGTTGTTCCTTTTAGTGGGTATGTATTAGGTCATCTAGTGGCTTCATATTAGGTTTGAGCACATTGGATTCTTGCTTCTCCATTCTTGTGATGCTTTACTAAGAAGCATGTGTTCCAGTATACCATGGAATACTATCCAGGTTAATACAAAAGATGTAAAGTCTCCATCTCTTTTAATGGCTGAATAGTATTCCATGGTATACAGATACCACAGATTATTAATCCATTGGTTGGTCCACATTTTTGGCGAGTGTAAATTGAGGTATGATAAACAATCTAGTCCAAATGTCTTTATGATAAAATGATTTTTTTTTTTTTCTTCTAGGTAGATAACTAGTAATGGGATTGCAGGATCAAATGGGAGGTCTAAAGTCTCTCTAATTATTATGGGTGATATGTCAATATTCCTTTTCTCTTTTCTGGTTCAACCAGAGTTTTAAAGGGTCAAATTAACATATGAACATAATGTTTTTGTGCTTTAAATTGTATTTATTTCCAATATTTGCTCAGGAAATAGAAAACAGGTTTAAAAGTTTCTTTTTTTAATGGGGGTGGTTGTAAACCAATTAACTATTTTAATTTTTATCTTCTTCATTATGATTCCTAACTGTAAGATTAAAATAGACTACCAAGGCTGGGATTTAACAATAAAAATAAAGTATAAATAAATGTAGTCAGAATAAAAGAATACTTCCTTTGATGTGACTATTTTAAATTTCCATAAGGAAGGAACAGGTAATAAGAAAATAATTATAACTTAAAAATCACACTGTACCTTTATTTCTCAATTGAATTGCTTTTGACCAAAAAGAACAGAACTAGCACCTGAAAACTCTAAGCTACTCGTTTGTTGCAGGAATTTCCAATGAATATTTGCCAAGTTCTTGCAGGAAGTGTAGTGTTAGAATTTTACGTTCTTTCATGTTTATTATATTTTCAGGGGAGAAAGAAGAAACAAAGGATATTAATGTGCTATCCTGGTTATTGTTATAAAAATGGGGTTAGACAAAAATATTAAATATTCATGAAAATCCTTGATTCCCTTAGGTCGCAGCTAGCAAAAGATGCTGAGAGAAATAACTCACCAAAGCAGGGAGCTATAATACAGCACAGATAATCACAGGACTTATAAACAAAGGAAGTTGACTTTAATAATTAAATGAGAAAAATTTCACAGGGCAATGTTGATTAGCTCCAGGCACCATGTGTAAAGTCACTTGGCTAACTGACCATTAGTTATGTTCTAGACCAGAGGAGTAGATATTAATATAACCGGTTTCTCCAGCCTGTTTTTCTAGCCCAGTAATTTGTCTAATGGAATAAATACAGCCATTATACATTCTTGTGAGGAAAAATTACCCCCATTAGAGCCTAATGTTTTTACTATCTTAGAGTATTCAATGTATGAGGTAAATAAATGTGATAAAGTTTATCACTTTCCCGTAGTTTTTGCATTGTTAATTAAATGAGTTCTAATGAAAACTATATTATTGTCGTCAATATCCAAGTGTATATTAATCTGAGCTTTTCACTGAAAGTTATTTATCATGTCATTAAGAGAACTTTGCATTGGTTGTGGATTTGTTTTTTACCTTCTGTTTTGAAAACTGTTACCCATCTCAACAGGGCACTCTTTAATGAAGAAACATCAGAGCTGTTAAGCACGCTGGGACACAGAAGATTCCTCGTGACCAAGGATGGCTTCATCTTGGAAACTAATTCTGTTTCTGTCCATCACTGGATGTCTTTCAGGTAAAATACTTGCCTAATTAATCATTTGACTTTATAAATTTCAAATAACAAAAAATATATCAACTTCTCCATTACAAAGTATCTTCAGGAGTTCATTTAAATTGATATCAGTGTTTATACTTTTCAACCAAAAAAGTCAAAGCAACATGTAGGCCTCTATTAATATTGCAAAAATTCATATACAATTCAAGACAAGGTATATCATAAAGCTAATAAAATAACTATTCATCTCATTGATTTTCATTTATAGTCTAAACCTTCAAGCCTTCAGATAATGTGGAGATTATATATATATAATGTTTTATATATATTGTATATATATAAAATGTATATATAATTTTTTTATATAAAATGTATATATAAATATACATATTATTATTTATAGCAGGTAATTATACAATTATCTCATTAAAATGTTATATATCACCATATCAAAACAGAATCATCTTGGGTTTATTATATATATGACATAATTTAAAGGTATCTCTAACACAGTGTATTTTTCTTAATTGTTTCATCACTTCTGATTTATTCAGTCTTATTCTATATATTGACTTTAAAATAGAATATACTTTATTCAGTGAAACACTTTCTATTCTTTGGAATACTAATAGTGTGAATGCTAAAAATTAATATTTCATAGAATGTTTGTTTTAAGATTGTCTAGAAAGTAAATGATGGCCATGATTTAAATGCTATGCCCATAACATTTACAGATTGATTAGATTTATTGCCTATATTGTGAGTGGAATTTAGAAAGCATGTGTGGTGAGAGAGACCCTGAAATAAATAAATTTGAAAATAAAGGATTGTTTTTAGTTTTAGATGTATTTTTAATGTTTTAAATTTACTTAATATAATTTTAAAAATAAAAATAGTAATTTTGAATGTATGATCACTCAGTAATTTACTCAAATATGAAATATCAATACATATATGTAACATATGCATATTCAGGATAATACATACATAGACATTTATGAACATAAGTATAATATATGATATAATACCTATATAAAGTTATAGAACATGCATATTATTGCATATAATATCAGTATTATCACAGATAGCCTTAACTTGTATTTCATATTATATTAGTATGCAACAAAAATATTTAATTATGTTTCAAAGAACTACATGCATTCTCTGAACACTTTTCCTGTATTGAGCATCCATGAAGAAAACGGTGGATTCCCCAAAAAGGAAAGGCCAAATAGAAGAAAAAAAAAACAAATAGAAGTAAATATAAATATCTTTTCAAATTATTTTTATATTATAATTTGACAACAGATATTTCTTAATTTTTATAGATAATTTGCTATTTGTAAAATTCCACCAGTGTGACTTCAACCATGTACGTGAGTCTTCCTTAAAACAGAAACGTAATTCTGAATATACAATCAGATTGTGCTCTGAAACTTTATTGGAATTTCAAATGAATTTTTTATATGCAGAGATAAATTTAGAAATTCAGGCATATAAATTGCATGTTATGTGTTGAATGTAATATCTATAATATACTTTTAGTAGTCCAAGTATTTTTAAAACACGTATAAAGATATAAAGCCTCTTTCTTGCTGGAATGCTAGTTACTAAATAACTGCAAAAACAACAAACAATATTTATTTATTATTAATGTTATATATTAAATGCATTGCTTACATATAAAACTAGTTTAAAAAGACACCAGATAGGCAGATTGAGACCTCTGTACAATGTTGGTAGAGACATCTACTTGTACGATATGAAAAGGTGAGAAATTTCAAGGACATTAAAACTTAATTGCAAACCATGGCTCGCCAATGTTAGGGTCACTTTGAAAAGAAAGAGTCTTCAGATGTTCCATGCGATGTGAGGCTTTTCCTCATGCTCCCTGCTGATCTAAGTCTAACTTTTATCTTCTCAATGTCATTCTCCTCTTGAACTTATACACTAAATGGTGAAGATGAAAGAAGGAATACAAGATGAAATAAAGGATGCCCAGTTAGGTTTCTATTTAAAAAAAAGAAAAATCTGTTTTTATTGTTGTTGCTGTTGTTCTGGTATGTTCCATGAAATATTTTATTTTATCTAAAATTAAATTTAACAGGGTTTCCATTGTTTTATTAATCTTACAATACTGGCTGGAAGGAGATTGGCAGTCAACCACCTGAGAGATTTATTATCTTTACTGTTCCAACACTATTTTCTCAAATGGTCACTCCAGAAAAGGTATTAAACTGGTTGTGGAAAGATGAAAATTTTCAGCCTTGAGGTGGGGTCCATGATCACTACATTTCCAGCTCACAAGACAATCAAGTTGCCCATCTTTCTATAAGGAAATGAAGATAAAAATAATTAGGCTGAGCTGGAAATAAGTGGAATTTCAAATGTAATAGGTAAAGCAGAAAGAGAAGTTGAAAACAAAGGACATTTATAATTGTACATGATATCATATCCGCATTTAATGTGGAGCAAATATGTCGCTTATTTTAAACAAGTGACTCTTTTCTCTGCTATAATTAATTAGATATTTGAAATGATCAGTTATCAAGGATGATTATATTCAGAATCTTTCTTGCACCTTCATTCTCTCTTTTCACCAGATTTTTCTGGAGGTAGAGACCCTATTCTGCTCTTGTTACTTACTTGATACTTACATTCTGCGTCTACTTTATTATTTTATTATTTGATATTTTATTCTTTAGTTTTCTCTAGTTATTGTTTTTAGTTGACTATAAGATTATATGGCACTTTGACCTGATAACTATTACAGAAAACAAGGGTCATTCATCCATAGGTTCTGACCGCATTTTATTTTGTTGCTACCATTGGAACTGACAAAATTGAAGAAATAAGAAAGACCAGACTTTATTCCATATTTGCTCTATTTATTCATTTTTTAATGAATGGATTATCTTGGCTTGTTTAAGTAAGAAAGGAAAAAGAGCTCTTACGTGACCCTATGTTTGAAAACTGGCTACTGATAGTGATGAAAGTTTGTTAAGTTTCGCAGGGACATGAAACTGTTAGCTCTATGAAGTTTCCTGGTGCCCTCGTTCCCAGTGTCAAGAATATAGGGTGTCCATGAAGTTCATGTGAAATTTACAATGTAAAATATTCTGTATTTAAGCCAATGACAGAGTGATCACAAATACAAAGCAATCACACATACACATTTACTACAAAGAAGAAGTATGTCTCAGAGGGAGAGAGGGTCATTCTCCATGAGCGAAGAAAGACCCAGAAGTCTGAGCACATGCTGTCTTTTACATGCTCAGTAGTTTGCCTCACCTTTCTCCTGGCAGAATGGCTGCCATTTCCTGCCTTTGGCGTAATTAACACTTCAGGGTTATAAGCCAGATTTTACACAACAGTACACTTTACACAACAGATTACATTATATGCATTCATCCTCCTAGAAGCCTTCATAAAAACTTCACCTATCCTTTGCTAATTACATGATAATGAGCTCCTGGTCAGTTGATGGTCACTAGGAGTGCCTTACTGCATGTGTTCCTACCAGGGAACAGGTCCTAGCCAAAATTTGGTTCCTAGCTCCAATTTTGTTTCCTCTCTCTGTCCTTAGCCACTTCCTTGCCACCTGTTTACCCTCTACCAGACCTAAGAAACCTTATATTAAAAATGTGTTCATGACTTTAAAAAAGAGATATTATTATACATATCAAAATGGCTAAATTCAAACAAATAAGAATTAATTACAACATGCAAAATTCCAGTGAGGAGGCAGAGTGATAGAAACTCTCATTCATTGATGGTGAAATTGCAAAATGGTATAACCACTGAGGGTTGTACATAAATGTTCATAGGAGCTGTATTAATAATAATCAAGCACTGAAATAGCAAAACTGACCTTCCGTAATTGAAGAGATAAACACATTGTAAGCTATCCATATAATGAAGTACTATTCAGTGATGAAAAAAGGATGAATAACCATATCACACAGACACATGGAAGAATCCTGTCTACACACTCCTGATTGAATGAAGTTAGTCTAAACAAGATACATACTATTTGGTTGCTCTTATATGACATTCTCAAAAAGAAGAAAACAGAGACTATAAACATATCAATGATTGCCAGAGAATGGTTGAATGGGAAATTGAAGCAAAGGACATTTTTAAGGTTGGTGAAACTACTTGTATGATACTGTAATAATGAATACAAGACAAAGTGAAAACGCATACAAATATTCAAACCAACTAGAATTCCACAGCACACAGTGAACCTTAATGTATGCAATAAAATTTTTATATTATTAGGAGGTCAGAGTATCCCAGGATAGAATGTAGAATATGAAAAATAATCTAACTACCTATATACTCGAGTATAAGCCGAGTTTTTTCGGTATAAAATTTGTGCCGAAAAGTCCGAACTCGGGATAAATTTTGTGCCGAAAAAACTCGGCTTATACTCGAGTATATATGGTATATTACCAAGATGAAGCAACCTCACTTAGGAGAACTGGGAGGGGGAGACTTCAATAACTTTGGAAATGAGTCTGTAAAACTAAAGACAAAAAATACCATAATTAAGCACTGAAATCTAGTTGATAACATTGTTTCCCATGTTAGCAGTTCCAGCGTGCATGTATATGAGAATGAAAAATTAATCAATGGAAGGCAGATGGTAAGGACCAGGTTTCTTGTGGTCGGAGTGGGAAGTTACAGATAAGAAAGGGCATAAGGTTAGAATGATCCATGTGGTAATAGATTAGAGTGGGAAACTTCAGTAGGAACTCATATTTAGGTTCATGTAGATATAGTTAGTTACAGACAAAAATATAGATACATACGCACCCTTCCTTAGATATGCTCACATTTATTTTATTGCTCTGACATCTAAGAAGAATTAGAAGTAATGTATCTCTGTAGAAATCAGTACATAACAAACCAAGATCTTGGTATCTAGTACCATTTTCTACTTAAATGACCCAAGGTTATTTGGAGAAATGACAGATTCTAGGATTAGGCAATACATATAAATTATTCTAGAGTATCCTCTAAAACCAGCAAGTAAGGAAGGGCTAAAATAAACAACAACAACAACAACAACAACCAAAAAAAAAAAAAAAAAAAAAAAAAAAGAAAAATAAGAAGGCATAAAAAAAATCAAAACCATAGAAAATTTTGCCAAATGGACCAAAGTATAAAAAAGATAGATT
>CAUYPK010119049.1:0-16908 GCA_963574355.1 Loris lydekkerianus
GAAACTGCCTCTACCTAGATACAGCCAATGTGGTACCATGCCACTGGCCCGACCCTGTCACTCACCTCTTCCCCCGCCTTCTTTCCCTGCCCCTTCTCCACAATAAAAAAATAAATAAAAAAAAAAAAAAAAAAAAAAAAAGAACACTAACTTCACCATTATAAACAATTGGATTGCAAATCATATTGGATTGAACAATTCAAAGAAGTCATTATTTTGAAATTGCTGCATTACTTGAGTCCTAAATTATCATAATGCTGGAGTCTTGTTTAGTGTCTACCTGAAAAGAGAAGAGAGGTAGATTTGATTTTATCTTTATGAAAAAGGAGGTGAAGTTAAGTATTACCTGGAGAGGTAGATATTTTCACAATATGAAGGGTAAGATTTGAAATAAATGTCCCCAAAAGTCAGTGAGCAATAATGAAAAAAGGCAACTGATAAAGCTAGGTAGAAGTGTTGATTATAGCATTCTTAAAAGAAAAATGGATATTCATAAATGTTATGCTTATAATATTAATTCATTTTTCAATACATTTTTCTTTGGATCTGATGTATCACAGATCTTGATGCTTAAAAAATACATCATTGGGCAGCACCTGTGGCTCAAAGAAATTGGGCGCTGGCCCCATATGCCAGAAGTGGTGGGTTCAAACCCAGCCCTGGCCAAAAACTAAAAAAAAATAAAAAAATAAAAAGATAAAAAAAATATATGTATATACCATGGTTAATAAACTGAGAAATATGATTTTAGGTTTTGGATCTTTTACTTTTCTGTATCATCTTGTAACTGATTTATTTGTAACTCACCCTTCTTTAAAAGGAGAAATCTGTGCCTTGTTCCCAGCATGAGAGTCATGGTACCCAGATATTGGTCTTTAGTTTATGGTCAGCCTAGCATTAGGTTCTTACTCATCCCCAAGAAAATAGTTAGTTTTTCATATAGTTAAATGAAGTACAATATCTATTATTACATTTGCATTAAAATTTTTTGCACATAAAACACATTTTAGAAATTAATGATGATAATAGTTTGTTTACCTTTCTAATGCTCTTACTTGGAAAAATTAGATGATTAGCATTTTTATATGGCAACATTCTATAATCAATTTTTAAAATATTTTACTGGTTTAAAAATTCTGGCAATCTAGGATTTGTTAAATTTTTGTCTTGAAACTTGGAAGGAAAGAAAACTTGTATTAGAATATTTAGAATGTGGAAAGACAAGAAAGGAAAGCATAACCAGACCAACTCTTTTCCATCTGCATGCTGATCAATTATAGTGATTTGGTAGTAACCACAAGTGGCCTTATCAGGATACATTTATTTTTGGTTCTTCTCTAATGTTTCCATCAACCTACTTTCCTCATCTAGAGCCTTGTGTAGTCTTTGACTCCTAGGATCCTCTCTCTTATCTTTCCTGATAGAGTATACCTTTGCAGCCTTCCATCCTTCATTACAAATTAGGAAGTTGTATAACTAGAACTTTAGTTTCCCCATTAAACTGATGAATTCTTACAAGAAGATTAGTGTGCAGATAGACAAAATTCAGTAGATTTATGAGGCAGTATTATATTTCACTACAAAATAGAATAATTTTTTATATCAAAAGAACCTTCTTAAAGGAAAGAATTATAGGTCACTTTATACTAGCCAAGGGAACAATATAACAACAAGACATTTCATTTCTAAATATTTATGCATCCAGCTTTAATGCACCCAGATTTATGAAAGAGACCTTGATTGGTATGAGTAATATGATATCTATAACACCATAATAGATGGAGACTCTAACAGCCTTCTACTTAAACTAGACAGATCATCTAAACAGAAACTAAACAAAAATGCAAGGGACCCAAATGTGACCGTAGAACAATTGGGCTTAATAGACGTGTACAGAACACACCATTGCAAAGCTAAGGAATATACATTCTTCTCATCAGCCTGTGGAAAATTCTGAAAAATAGATTATATCCTAGGAAACAAATCAAACCTCAGCAAAAATTAAAAAATTGAAATTATATCTTGTATCTTCTCAGACCTCATGGTAATAAAAGTGGAAGTCAACTCCAAGAAAAATTTTTATCCCCACACAAAGGCATGGAAATTAAACAACCTTATTCTGAATAACAGTTGGGTTAAGGAAAAGATAAAGGAAAAAAAATTTAAATTATCAAACATAACAACAATGAAGCCACAAGCTACCAAAACCTGTGGGATCCTGCAAAAGCAGTCCTAAGGAAAAAATTTATCACATTAGATGCCTACATCCAAAACACAGGAAGATAGCACATTAACAACCTAATGATCTTAAAAAACTGGAAAATGAAGAGCAAGCTAATCTAAAACGTAGCAGAAGAAAGGAAATAACCAAAGTTTAATCAGAAATAAATGAAATTGAAAACAGGATCATTCAGAACATTAAAAAAAAATAGGAAAGGACCTAACTAAAAAAAAAAAAAAAAAAAAAAAAGAACTACAGACCTCTTTCACTAATGAATATTGATGCAAAAATACTCACAAAATTTTAGCCAATAGATTATTGCTATACATTAACACAAAATTATATATCATAATCAAGTAGAGTTCATCCTAGGGATGCAAGGGAAGTTTAACAGACACAAATCCATATATGCAATTCACCATATCAATAGAACAAAAATGAAGACCATATGATCTACTCCATAGATCATACTTCTTTTCAAAGTATAAAAAAGCATTTCATAAAACTTAGCATCATTTTCTAACAAGAACACTTAAAAGTATGACCAATGGTGGCACATTTCTTAAACTAATTGAAGCCATCTTAGACAAACTCACAGCTAATGTCATACTGAAACAAGGAAAATTGAAAACTTTTCCACTTACAACAGGAATGAGACAAGGATATCCTAGATCACCACTACTATTCAACATAGTGCTAGAAGTTCTAACTAATAATATGAGGCAAGAGAAGGATATAAAGGGCCTCTAAATGGGGAGGATTTAAAAGAGGTGATAGAATCTTCTACTTGGAAAACCACAGAGACTCAACCACAAGACTCCTGGAAGTGACAGAGAAATACAGTAATGTCTCAGGATATAAAATCAGTGTCCACAAATCAGTAGCCTATGTATACACCAATTACAGCCAACTAGAGAAGTTAATCAAAGCCACAATTCCCTTCACAGTGGCTTCAAAGAAAATGAAATGCCTAGGAATATACCTAACAAAAGAGGTGAACAACCTCTACAAAGAGAATTATGAAACCATAAGGAAAGAGATAGGAGAATATACTAACAAATAGAAGTACTTACCATGCTCTTGGCTAGGAAGACTCAACCTTGTTAAAATGTGTATTGTGCCCAAAGCAATCTAGAGATTCAATGCAATCTCCATTAAAATACCAGCATCATACTTTGAAGAACTGAAAATAAAAAGATTCTTCATTTTGTATGGAACCAGAAAAAAAATCCCATATAGCCAAGGCAACTTTTAGTAATAAAAACAAATCTGGAAGCAAGACTCTACTAGACTTTAGGTTATATTACAATTCCACAGTGATCAAAACAACATGGTTTTGACACAAAAATAGAGACATATACATTGGAACAGAATAGAAAATGAAAAGATGAAAAAAGTATTTTTTAGCCTTCTGATCTTTGATACACCAAACAAATGCATATAGTGGGGAAAAGAATCCCTATTCAAGAAATGGTGCTGGGAGAATTGGATAACCACATGTAAAAGACTGAAATTGAACCTGTACCTATCACTGCTTATAAAAATTGACACAAGGTGGATAACAAATTTAAATCTAAGACATGAAATGATAAAAATCCTAGAAGAAAGTGTAGGGAAGAGTCTTGAGAATGTCAGCCTGGGGAAAGATTTTATTAAGATGAGTTCAGTGGCAATCCCAACAACAACAAAGATAAACAAATGGGACATAATTAATCTGAAAAGCTTTTCCACAGCTAAGGATGCAACAAGTAAAACAAGCAGACAACCTTCCAAATTAGAAAAGATATTTGGATATTATGAATCCAACAAAGGTTTGATAACTTGGATCTATAGAGATCTCAATCAATGAAAAAAGAGCAAACAATCCCATCTATCACTGAGCAAGAGATGGGAACAGAATCTTCTCCAAGGAAGGCAAATGAATGGCTAATACACATTTGAAAAAATGCTCATCATTTCTAATCATAATAGAAATGAAAATCAGAACCACCCTGAGATATCACTTATCCCCAGTGAGAATACCTCACATCACAAAATCCCAGAGTTGCAGATGCTAGCTCAGGTGGAGAGAGAGAGAGAGAGAGAGAGAGAGAGAGAGAGAGAGAGAGAGAGAGAGAGAGAGAGAGAGACAGACTTTTACACTGTTAGTGAGACAGCAAACTAATACAGTCTCTTTGAAAAGAAGTATGGAGAATCCTAAGAATCAAACTGACCTCCCATTTGATCCTGCAATCCTATTACTAGGCATCTGCCCATAAGAAAAAATACCATTTTATCATAAAGACATTTTACACTAGAATGTTTATCATGGCTCAATTTATAATCACCAAGATGTGAAAACAATTTAATGGCCATCAACTTGGGAAAAGATTAACAAGCTATGGTACATGTATACCATGGAATGCTATTCAGCCCTAAAAACAATGGAGACTTTACATCTTTTGTGTTAACCTGAATGGAGTTGAAACATGTTCTTCTTAGTAAAGTATCACAAGAATAGAAAAGCAAATATCCTATGTAATCAATTTTATTATCAAGCCAGTAGATGATGTAACTTGCCCACATAAGAGAAAAAGTTAATTCTTTCAAGTTGGGAGGAGGGGACTGAGGTCAGGGGAAAGAGGATTGGTGTATTTTCACTGAATGGGCACAATATAGGAGTGTATGACACTCCTTTTGGGTGTGGGACACTATAAGAGGCACTTTACCTAACTAATTCAAAATTTCTGACCTGGTGGTTTGTACCCTCACAAAAATCTAAAATAAAAAATAAAAAAGGAAAACATTATCTTGTCTTTAGTGACGTGCACAATCTCTAAAATTAGAATTAAACAGACTTGTGTGGCACCCGTGGCTCAAGGAGTAGGGTGCTGGCCCCATATGCTGGAGGTGGCGGGTTCAAACCTGGCCCCGGGTCAAAAACTGTAATAAATAAATAAATAAATAAGTGAATTAAACAGACTTAAGTATTTAGTGCAAGTGTGATATATTTTAAGTATTTTGTGCAAGTGTGATGTAGAGTTATTTAATTACTTAGTAGTCTGTTAAAGTGATAATTATTTATAATTTAATAATTCTATACTAATCAATTTATAAATAAGCAATATTTTAAAAGTTACATTATATGCCAATACTTGTCAAAAATCCTGTTAATCAGAATATTTAGCCAATATTTCTGACTAACCAATTTAGCAAGTTTTGTCAATTCATTCAATTGCCCATCTATTCATCCATCAACCATTAATTTAGCATCAACTGTATGCTACAGATACAATGATAAATAAAACAATTAATTTGGCATCAACTGTATGCTACAGATACAATGATAAAACAATGTAGAGAGACAGATGTAATAACATGCAATTATCATGAAGTTGTTAAGAGGTAGAAATAATGTTTTGAGGTACCACAGTGCCTCCTGGAAACATCACAGAATGCTTCTAGAAGAGGAAATATTTGAATTTATTTAGTATTGAAGGAAGCGTGAAAGTTCTCCATGAATATGAAGATGTGTGCTAGAAGAGACCTATTTACAGGAGAGGTAGAAAAGGAGAGATAATATTATTTAGTCAACAGAGGTGTAAATGTGAGAGGGAGAAATATATATGTTCAAGAAACTACAGGAAGATTTACTATATGTAGAGTTTGTGGTGCATGTTCTGGAGAAGGAAGCTCAGAAAAAGAAGGCTATATTTTCCATGCAAAGGGGTTTAGATGTGACTGTTGATAAATAGTATGCCACTTAAGGATTTTAAGCCAAGAAGTCAAATAATTAGTTCTTCATCTAAGAAATCTGGCTCTGGTTGTATTGTAAATGGATTATATGAAGGGAGCTGGAGAAAGTGGAAAGCTATTGAAGAACTCTAGGATAGAAATTATAAGGGCATAGGCTAAGACAACCTGGAAGTGGACAAAATAAGATTAAAAATATTTCTAAGCATTGGAATCAATAGGACATGAATGATGATTCAGTGCAAGGGGTGAGAAATAAGGAGAATCTAGAATTGTTCTCAGTCTTCTAGCATAGGTTGCAGAGTGGAAAATATGCCAGTACCTAATCTGGGAGAAAAATGTGAACAGCTTGGGAAAAGTCTGTGGACCACAGAAATGTACATTCTTAATACTCATTTTCAAATGATAACTGACATGCATGTAGTGTGTCGTTTGAATTACCATAGTTACTTGTTTGCATACACTTATTTGATTGTTTATATTTTGCCAACTTTTGAAGGTAATTATTATTATGTAACTGGCTAACTCTCTTTGTATATTAACCACTCAAGCACAAACAGTTTTGATGATGATAAAGCTATAGCCAGGAAAATCAGATACACCCTTAGAGCAGAAAACACCCCCCATTAAGTTTTGAACCTTACCTTTAAAAGCTTTCAGTTTCTAAATATTCTCTGTCTTGAAGATGAATGACTGTATTTCAACATTAATCAATTTCAAGCATAGGAGAAAGATTAATGCATTCGTGGAAGATAACACTGGAAGACCAGTTTATCCTAAACAGTTTTCATTTAGGCTAGTACAGTATGTTTTAAATGTAGTCAGACAGATGATCCTTTTTTGTTTGTTTGTTTTAATACACTGAGTGGTGCTAAAAAGAAACTGAGTTTGTGGCAGACATTTATGATCATATAGTCTTTTCACTCATTAAAACACAAAGGGATTAAGAAATGATGTTTTGTTAATGGAATAATTTCCCAAGGAGTACTCATCACCTTCACCCTCTAAAGCAGGATGGAGTTTTGCTCAGACAAATGATTAAAGAAATAATAGACACCAACTACAGGGTTTGGGGGGGCTGATGGACCAGGTCTGTCATGATGAAGTATCTGTTAACATTCATCTCTACTCACCTTTTTTGATTCTTTCATTCATTTTGATTAGAACAGCTAAATCAAGAATTGAATACTTCATGCCAAATCACTTGTGTGGTATTTTTTGACTGGAACTCATTCTCTCAATTCTTCTTCAATCACTTTTTCATTCCTCAGGGCTACTCCAGTCAAGAGAGGACAATTGAACAAGGAAATGGGATTTGAATTGGGCTAGCTACTGCCATAGTAATTTCATAAAGATTGGTATTTTTTTTCTTATTCCTTTGTTCTTTTGTATAATGTCATCTCTCTAAGAGAAAGACACAGGCCTCTGGCTTCAAAGTGTGAATTGGTGTGTGATATGGCAGGTCCCTTGGCTCATTCAGATACAGCTGGATGGGCCATTTGTTTGTTTTCTGCATGTACCAAATCTTGCTCAGGTTTCCTAATATTGAAATCCACACAATGGCTATAAAGATCTGTAGATCATCTTAAGCAAACTGATATGCTTTAAAAAGAAAGCATAACTTAAACATATGACTAGGAAGAAGCCAGCAAAAGGAATTTTAAAAGTGAAACTTAAAATTACAATATTAAAATTCTCATTTGGTTGGATAATGATTTTTACGACTATTGAAAAAATAACAGAAAAAGTTTCATTTTGTGTAATTCTGTGGAACAAGTCCCAAAGCACAGCATAGGATGAAGTCTAAACCATTAAGCATTTGTCATCAAGAAGAATGCATTTCCTGTTTTACCTGGTTAATAAGAGCCTTAAAATCAATTTGCTTCTCTTGAAATTAATGTGTAACCTTTAATTCTTGCTGAAGGTCTTTGAGGTTGAGAAGTTGAGTTTTGTGGTATCTTTTGTTGTTGAATGAATATGAATACTTAATAAGACAAAAAGAATATTCACCACTAGAAGGAAATTTAAGAAAAAAATATGCAAATGAAAATGTATTTTATTACCCAATGAAATGTACAAAAACAGAGCCAAAGCAGCTGAACCTGATATGAAGCAAAGGTCTGAATATAAATATCATTATTATACTCAATTTTTATTTCTTCAGGAAGATTCCTTGAATTTATCAGATTTTCACACTTTGTGGAAAGGATATTAAACCTTTGTGATTGCTAGTCATTATTTTACTTTATCCCTGGTTCTTCTGAACTAAAAGACAATAGAAAACAACTGCAAGCTTGCTTTACCAAAGGAAGTTATGAGTTATTTTTTCCTACTTCACTAATTACACAAATTTTTGCGGTAGCTGATAAAATATTGTCTTACCAAATGGCTTGAATTGTATGATTTAATAAAAGTCTTGTCTTTCAACCCATTTATTTTGTTTAATAATTGTGGGTCATAAAAGGTGGGAACTCATTTGTAATCTCAGCTCTACTGAGTCTTTCCTCATCATAATTATCAGAAACTTTAATACAGAGAAATTGTGCTGCATAATTGATGCTTTATTTCCATCACTTATAATTTCTAATCATATTTCATTTAAAAATAAAAGTATTGAAAATACAAAAATATTTGCCTTATTTTCCTCTACAACTGATTTAGAAGTATGAAAATATACATATTATAGATGAAGTATTTTATATCCCCCATCTTACATGTGTAGCCTTTGGTTTTGAGTCACGGTAGATGACACTTTGGAATTTGGGATAGAACTCAAAACACTAAAAATCCTTGAAATGATGTGAAGTTTGGAACAAATAAGAGCAAAGTAGTTTGTCTTGACTAAGGTTTGTAGAGGAAAGATAAAGTCATCAACAGAATACATTAAGACACACACCAAATTTTACTAGAAGCTGATGGATGAGTTGATGTTGACATTTTTCAGAGAAATTGACCTGAAAATACAATATTTTTGAAGTATTTTGACATGTAAGGTCTTTTATCCTTCAACAAAAATGCTTAAAAGGCCATAGCTGGTATATGTATGAATATTTAAAAACTGTGAAGGGATCTTAATGTTCTGTCTTCTTTCTTTCTTCTTCTCCTATAAGCTTTCATTACAAAACAGTGGCATCCAGTTTACAAATACTTCTTGTACATGTCAAGAATCTCAAAGAAAAAAGAAGCACATTTTCTAAGTTCTTTATCTTTCTCAAAATAAAGTCATTTTAAAATGATTCTTTCTTTCTTCTTACTTTGCCAGATTAACATTGCTCCATAAAAGCCAGGGCTCAAATTAAATGGAAGAAAAGAGACAAATTCTTCTTAGAGAATTCCAAATAATTGATTTAGGTACTGCCCCTGTGAGGAAGTGAAACTTAAACTGACCCTTGCTTCCTTGAATATTAGCTACACTTGGTAGGGCTCAGAGTATGAAAAGGGGAAAAAAGTCACTCCTTAAAGACACTGTATTAATTAAGTGACCAAGGATAACATTATCTGTCATGATTCATGTTGATGGCATGTACTACCTATAGACTGTGACTAAAGCACTCCTCCTCTGTGGTTTTCTTCCCTCAAAATTTATCATACTAATAAGGCCATGACGAAAATATTATACAAAGTTAAACTGAAGGACATTCCACAAAATAATTTACCACTACTCTTTAAAACAGTCAATGTCATAAAAGCAAACCCAGACAAAGAAATTATCTTTGATCATATAAGACCAAACAGACATGACTAGAATGTAGTATTTTGCATGAAATCCTTGTCAGTAAATAGAGTTCTAGGAAAAAAAAGGACATTCATGAAACAACTAATAAAATACGTATTAAGTCTGAAGTTCAGATAATTGCAATATACCACCAATACTAGTATTCTAGTTGGGATAAATGCACCATGGTAATGAAAGTTGCTTATAATATGGGAAGGAAAAAAGTGGGTTAAAAAAACAAATTGTACTTTGTACCATCTTTGCAACTTTTATGTAAATTTAAAAATATTATACAATTAAATATTAATGAAATGGAAGCCTAATCTCATGGATAATTTGATGATTGTTTCAACTTCAATTATCTCCTTTAATAATAAAATATCATAGGTTGTTTACTTCCTCTTTTTCTCTTTCCTTGATGAAGACATCTAATGTTATAAATTTCTCTCCTAGGACTGCCTTTGCAGTATCCCACAGGTTTTGAAAGTTTGTGGCTTCGTTATATTTTGTTCAAGAAATCTAATGATTTCATATTGATCTTGTCTTTGACTCAGATGTCAATCAGCTTAAGGTTATTTAGTTTCCATGACTTTATTTGGGTATAAAGATTTCTGTTGCTGTTGAGTTCAACTTTTATTTTATGATGGGTTAAGAAGATACAAGGAATGATTTGATTTCATTCTTTAGAAATCATTGCAGTTAGACTTATGTCCTAAGATATGATCAATTTTGTAGATGATCCATGGCATGATGTGAAGAATGTATATTCAATTTTCTTAGGATAAAATGTTCTGCATATGTCTGTAAAGTCAGGATTGTATTTTAGTACATTATTTCTTTATTTAGCTTTTGCTTGGAGGATTTGTCCAGTACTGTGGAAGAGGTGTTAAAATCTGCAACTGTTATAGCACAGGATGATATAGTATTGTTTAGATCATTTAGGACTTGTTTTATAAATTGAGGAAAGTCTGGGTAGGATGTGTAAATGTTAATTATTGAAATCTTTTCATGTTGTATGTTTCTGTTGACAAGTATGTAGTATCCATCCTTGTCTTTCCTTATTTTTGTTGGCTTTTATCCAATTGTACCCTCAAATAGCAGTGCAATCTCTGCTTTTTTTCTGATATCTATTTGCCTGGGTTATTGTTTTCCATCCCCTCACCCTGAGTCTTGTTTTATCCTTTGAGGTTAGGTGTGTTTCTGGAGACAATAGATAGCAAGTCAACAACATAATGGGCCATTTCAAGCAATTGGAAAAGAAAGAATAATACACCCTCAAATCTAGCAGAATAAAAGAAATAATCAAAATTAGAGCAGAATTATATAAATTTGAAAACAAAAGAATTATTTGAAAGATCAGAAAAAAAGTTGGTTCTTTGAAAAGATTAATAAAATTGATAAACCTTGACCAGGCTACAATAAACATAAAAGTAAAATCTCTAATAACTCCAACCAGAAAAAATAAGGGGGAAATAATAACAGTTACCATAGAAATACAAAAGATACTGAAAAATTACTACAAAAAACTCAGTACACATGAATATGTAAATGTAGAGGAAATTGACTAGTACCTAGAACCAAACCATATTTCTAAACTCAACCAGAAAGAACTAGAAATTTTGACTAGACCTATATCAATCACTGAAATTGCCTCAACTATACAAAATGTTCAAAAAAGCTAAGTCCTGGACCAGATGGTTTCACACCAGAATTCTACCAAACCTTTAAAGATGAACTAGTACATATATTGCCTATCTATTCCAAAACATAGAGAAGAAAGGAATCCTTCCCAATACATTCTATGAAAAAAATATTACCCTGATTCCAAAACCAGGAAAGGACTGAACAAGAAAAGAAAACTATAGACCAATATCATTAATAAATACAGACGCAAAAATATTCAGTAAGATCTTAGCAAGCAGAATAAGGTGACACATTAAAAAGTTATACATTATGATCAAGTGAGTTTTATCCCAGGGATGCAAAAATGGTTCAAAATATATAAAACTATAATTCACCACATAAATAAAATGAAACACAAAGACCATATGAATCTTAAACTGATGCAGAAAATTCTTTTGACATTATACAGCACTCTTTCTTGATAAGAACAATTAAGAAAATAGGCTGAGGTGGGACATTTCTTAAATTGATAGGGGCCTCCATAACAAACCCACAGCCAGTATAATTTTGGATGGAGAAAAACTGAAAGCATTTCCACTCAGATCTATCTGAAGCTAGACGAGGCTGCCCCCCGTTGCCACTGCTATTCAACATAGTACTGGAAGTCCTAGCCATTGTGATCAGGCAAGAGAAAGAGATCAAGGATATTTAAATGGGGATAGAGAAGGTCAAACTCTTGTTCTTTGCAGGAGACATGATCTTATACCTAGAAAGCCCCAAAGACTCAACTACAAGGCTCTTAGAAGTGATCAAGTAATATAGCAGTGTCTCAGAATACAAAAATCAATGCTCACAAATCAGCAGTCTTCCTATCTGCCAATAGTAGTCAAACTGAGTATAAAATAAAAGACTCTGTACCTCTTACAGTAGCTCCAAAATTTCTGTATAATGAGAACCATGAAACTCTGAGAAAAGAATTAGCAGAAAATGTTAACAAAGTAAAGAATATACCATACTTATGGCTGGGAAAAATCAACATTATTAAAATGTCCATACTACCCAAAATAATCTACAGATTTAATGCAATACCCACCAAAGCCTTACATTAAAGAAATTAAAAAAATAGTACTTGATTTCATATGGAAACAGGAAGAAGAAAAGAAATAGCTGATACAATTCTTAGAAATAAAAACAAATCTAGGGGCATCATTTTATCAGACTTCAGGTTACACTGCAAGTCTATCGTGATCAAAACAGCATGGTATTGGCACAAAAGTAGAGCCATATATCTGTGGAATTGAATAGAGAATCTAGAAACAAACTCATCTGCATGTCATAATTCAATCATTAATAAGCCTAACCAAAACATGCAATGGAGGAAAGAATTCCTGTTTAATAAATAGTGCTAGAAGATCTGGTTTGTCACAGGTAGAAGACTGAAACTGGGCATACACCCCTCACTGTTGACAAATATTAATTCATGCTAGATAAAAGATTTAAATTTAAGACACAAAATAATAAAAGTTTTAGAAGAGAGTGTGGGGATAACACTTGAAAACATTGTCCTGGGAAAATATTGTATGAGGAAGACCACCATTGGTAATTGAAGCAACAACAAAAATAAATTACTGGGTTTTGATCTGCACAGCTAAGGATACCATAAACAAAGCAGACAGACAGACTTCAGAATAGGAGATGGGTTTTGCATCTTACAAATTTGACAAAGCCCTGATAATTAGAATCTACAGAGAACTCAAATTAATCAACAAGAAAGGAACAAACAAGCCCATTTTTTAAGTGGGCAAGAGGCATGAACAGAAACTTCTCTGAAGATGACCAATAAATAGCTAACAAACATAGAAAACAATGCTCATCATCTTTAATCATCAGAGAAATGCAAATCAAAACCACTTTGACATATACAACTGCAGTAATGTTAGCCCACATAACAAAGTTCCACATCTGCTTGTGTGGATGTGGTGAGAAGGGAACACTTCTACACTGCTGGTGGGATTGCAAAGTAATACAACCTTTATGTAAAGAAGTTTGGAGAATCCTCAAAGAACTAAAAGTTGACCTTCCATTTGGTCCTCAATTCCATTACTAGGTATCTACCCAGAAGAACAAAAATCATTTTGCCACAAAAGCATTTGCACCAGAAAGTTTATTGCAGCTCAATTCATAACTACCAACTTGTGAAAGCAACCTGAATGTCCATCATCCCATGAATAGATTAACAAATGTGACACATAATATACATGGCACATGTTTATTCAGCCATATGAAAAGGTGGCAATTTTACATCTTTTATGTTTACCTAGATGTAGTTGAAAAACATTTTTCTTAGTAAAGTATCTCAAGAATGGAAAAAAAATATATATCATATACTCAATAATAATGTGAAACCAATATATAAACAATTACATTCCCAAACAAATGACAAAACACAAATGTAGTCTAGCAAGGAGGGGAGGAGAGAACAATTGATGGGATCTTACCTAATGCACACAAAATGAGGGTATTCAGCATGCCCCCTGGGTGAAGGGTTCTTCTGGAACTTGAACTTTACCTTGGAAGTAAGAACAACGTAATCTAAAAATTTGTACCCTCATATTAATTTGAAATAAAAAAGACCACCAGACCAAAAAAAAAAAAAAATTCTTTAAAGTTTTTTTAATTTTTGCCATCATGCTTTACTGGTTTGAGAGTTAAAATATATAGAAAGTGACCAAGGAATTATAAATAACAATTGCTATCTATGATCTATAGTGGGTACCATAAGTCTGCTGAGAAAGCTTTTAAACAATTTTTAATTGAAATAGCCATTTCATAGTAATAAAAAATGAGAATTTAAGTTTTGAGAGAAAATTTGCACAATCCTATTTCAAAGGTATAAATGATATTCAGTTGATTCAGCCCTTCCCAAATTGGACTAAAATGCAAATTGCAACCTGAAGAAAAATACTTTGAAAGTCAAGCCATGACCTCATGAAATCATAGTGTTGAACATACTTAGCATTGACTATGGTACAATCAAATATTATCAGTAGATTAGAAAAGAGTTAATTGAATATTCTAAAATTATGAAAAAATTTAATGTCTACCTTCTTTAAGTGTGCAGTTAGAGAAGTGGTTTCAATTATTATTATTTTTTAGCTACTGGAAAATCCACTCAAATATATTGAACATTTCCTACATATAAGATATTGTTCTAAGCTATATTTCATATCTGTATTAACAACCACATTAGTTTTTAACATAGTTCCAGATTTTTTAGCTCACCTTGAATTATATTGGGACTTTTTTATCTGCAGCATATTTTACTTTAAACCTAATGTCCTCATACCCATTTTTTTTTTTTCATTTTGGTTCATCTTACTGCAAGAACACTAAGTATGTTCAACACTATGATTTCATGAGCTGATAGCATGACTTTCAAAGTATATTTCTTCATGTTTCAAATTGCATTTAAGTCCAATTTGGGAAGGGCTGAATCAGCTGAATATCATTTATACCTCTGAAATGGGATTGTGCTAATTTTCTCTCAAAACTTAACTTCTCATTTTTTTATTACTATGAAATGGCTATTCTATTAAAAAATGGAAGGAGAGTGGGTTTGATGGCTCATCAAATTCTAGGATTATCTGCTATTGTTTTGTGTAGTAATTCAACAAAGAAGTAATATTTGCAGTTTCAATCATAGCTAAACATATTTAACTTATTGAAATACCATGGTGAAACAGTGCTACCAAGAAATAAAGTCAAAAATATCTTCTTAAAAAAAAAACAAACCCCAAAATACATAATTAACTTTATAAATTTTATAGATAAACTCTAAAGTTCATTATTCCCACCCTAACACGAAGATTCAACCTCTATATAATTAGGGTAAAATGAGTAATTGAACAAATGTTAAAATGTCACAAGAAAGGTCAGCCTTATGAAAACAATTGAAAATGGTCATATAGGGTAAAGTTGTGAAGTTTGGATTACAAAAAATAAGACTAAAATGTACTTTGTGTCCTGTAAAGTGTAGTAATCACAGTAAAGAGGAACCGAGTATATAAAGCAAAGGAACATGATTACATATAATTTTTTCATTTTTATTCCACATTTTTGTTGGATTTACAGAAAAAATAAAAAATTCAAGAAAAAATAGTAGTGTGATTCCTCCTGCTTTGTTTTTATTTCTGAGTAATGTCTTGGCTATTTGAGTTTTTTTCTGATTCCATATAAAACATAGTGGGGCAGTGGAGCTTTAATAGGGATTACATTAAAATTGTAAATTGCTTTGGGTAGTATGGACATTTTAACAATGTTGATTCTTCTCAGCCATGAGCATGGTGTGTTTTTCCATTTGTTTACATCTTCAGCTACTTCTTTTCTTAAGAATTTCATAGTTCTCTTTATAGAGATCTTTTAAGTCCTTCATTAGGTAAAACTCCCAAATATTTTATCTATCAGTCATCAGACTTTACTATAAATCAATAATGATAAAAACAGCATGGTACTGGCACAAAAAAAGAGAAGTAGATGTATAGAACAGAATAGAGAACCAAGAGATGAACCCAGTTACTTACTATTATTTGATCTTTGACAAGCCAATTAAAAACATTCATTAGGGCAAAGATTCCCTCTTTAACAAATGGTGCTGGGTGAACTGGCTGGCGACCTGTAGAAGACTGAAACTGGACCCACACCTTTCACCATTAACTAAGGTAGACACTCACTGGATTAAAGATTTAAACTTAAGACATGAAACTATAAAAATACTAGAAGAAAGTTCAGGAAAAACACTTGAAGAAATTGGCCTGAGAGAATATTTTACGAGGAAGACCCCCCTGGGCAATTGAAGCAACACCAAAAATACACTACTGTGACCTGATCAAACTAAAAAGCTTCTGCACAGCCAAGAACACAGTAAGTAAAGCAAGCAGACAGTCCTCAGAATGGGAGAAGATATTTGCAGGTTATATGTCCGACAAAGGTTTTAATAACCAGAATCCACAGAGAACTTAAACGTATAAACAGGAAAAGAACAAGTGATCCCATCTCAGGGTGGGCAAGGGATTTGAAGAGAAACTTCTCTGAAGAAGACAGGCACACAGCCTACAGACATATGAAATAATTCTCATCATCCTTAATCATCAGAGAAATGCAAATCAAAACTAATTTGAGATATCACCTAACTCCTGTAAGATTAGCCCACATCACAAAATCCCAAAACTATAGATGTTGGCATGGATGTGGAGAAAAGGGAACACTTCTACACCACTGGTGGTATTGCAAACTAGTAAGTTCCTTTTGGAAAGGTGTTTGGAGAACACTTAGGGATCAAAAAATAGACCTGCCATTCGATCCTGCAATTCCTCTACTAGGTATATATCCAGAAGACCAAAAATCACATTATAATAAAGATATTTGTACCAGAATGTTTATTGCAGCCCAATTTATAATTGCTAAGTCATGGAAAAAGCCCAAGTGCCCATTGATTCATGAATGGATTAATAAATTGTGGTATATGTACACCATGGAATATTATGCTGCATTTAAAAAGATGGAGACTTTATCTCTTTCATGTTACATGGATGGAGCTGAAACATATTCTTCTTAGCAA
>CAUYPK010119052.1:0-10198 GCA_963574355.1 Loris lydekkerianus
AAGGAAGGAAGGAAGGAAGGAAGGAGAAAAGAAAAGAAACTGGCTCTCTAAGCTTAACTCTATTTTATTTAGTCATTTATTCAACACATCTTTACTGAAAATAGACACGTTCCCCACCATAGTAGAAGAGATAGGTACAGGTGGGTATCATCTGCCACTATGGCCACTGAGGATCTGTCACCTGCGCACTCTGCCCTGCTGGAAGCTACACCACAGCCATCCCTACGACAAGTAGAGCACAGAGTAAATAATGTTCCACCCACCGAGAAGTGCAAAATGAGAAACAGGAGGAAAAAGAAAGGCAAATGAGGTTCAGAAACAGCAACCCTTGAAATACAAATACCCCAGGTCTGATCTGCTTTGCCTACCAACGTCCCTCTTGGGAGGAGTCGGAGAGGGGAGGTAGAATACCGTGAATGTGGAAGAGGAAAAACTTCATCTCATGCCAGGGCAGCAGGGACCCAGGCGTATGCACTTCATTCCATTTCTCCACACCCTTTCCGATTACTCACAGGGGTCACGTCTAGCAGAAAAGGCATTTTCTTTCCTTGGTTCTCTCTCTCCTCACCCCTCCCTGCCAATTGCTCCTTCCCCACCCTGCGGGGCAGTGCTGTTTGTGGACAGGTGGTTGTGATCATAATTACTTGATAATTATGAAGAACTTTGAACCTGATGACTCTAAATTTTGACAGAGATTGATGAGGTCCTGACCTAAAGGACAGTTCTGGTGCCAGACAGACGGACGGTGAGGGAGATACTCGACCTACAGACAGACCCCGGGGTTTTTGTGCAGCTATGCAGATAAGAGCAATGGGGACAAATGTGGGCAGAGGAGAAAACCTACTTCCCCGCATTTCACCTCCACCTCCCACCTCCCATCTACTGATCATGCAAAGGGGATGGAGAAACAGTCCCTGAAATGCCTTTAAAATATCATTTAAAAAACAAGAACGCTTTTCCAGGTTTTCATTATGACATTTTTACAATGTATCCATCGCTTGGTTTCAAAAATTATTACTAAATGGCCAATTTTGCTTCCTCTACATTCCCCACATTACTCACTAGATTATTTTTAAGCAAATCCCAGACATCGTATAATTTTATCCACAAATCTATTAGTCTGTTTCTCTAAAAGATAAAACCTCCTCCTTAACCACACTTAAACTAACAGTGATCTTTTAATATCAAATATCCAGTAAGGGTTCATATTCACTAATTCTCTCACAAAGGACTTTTTTTTAAAGGAAGGAAGGAAGGAAAAAAGGAAGGAAGGGAGGGAGGGAGGGGGGAGGGAGAAGGGAGAGAGGGAGGGAGGAGGGAGGAAGAAGAGAAGGAACTTAGACTTCTCAGTAAATATTTTTTATCTGAGTAACTAAGTTTTTGGAATGATCATTCTTAATTAACCACCATTAACACTCCTCACCCTTCCGCAGCCTGATAGGGATTGCTCAACAGGTCTAAAATGTCCTAAGTAGTTTGAGTCTAGTCAGAGGAAAATAAAATCCACCGGGGCGATTAACAAGCAAGTCTGCACTGAACATGTGCTGTGTTGCCCAGAGAAGGGTCTGGATGAGGGAAAAACACCAACGAGGTGTCTGGAAGGGAAGGACAAGATTTCTGAAAACTGAAAAGAATTTCTAGAAAGCAGTGTTTGAGGAGGAAAAGGGAAGCAATTGGCATTTGGGAATAGAACTGCCAGGAAATAGCCCTGGGGAAGAAAGAAAGACTGGGGCAAGAAAGAGTAAACAGACTGAGACTAGTGGTCGAGTGGACTCATTTGAATCAAAGACAGGGAAGGGAGACCTGGGGTCCAACCAAGAAAAGACTTGCTCCTACAAAGACCCAACAGGGGAGGAGAGCACCAACTTATTCTCAGACTGCTCTGGAAGGGAAGGGAGGTCTCAGCCTGGACCAGGCATGGGGTTATTGACTTAATTCACTCAATCCTCACAACAACCTTATGATACATCTCACATTGTTATCCTAGTCCTACAGTGGCAGCAACCGAGGCACAAGTTAGCTGAGGCACTGGCTTCACAGAGCTAGTGAATGGAAGGGCCAGGATTCCAATCCAAATTCAAACTCCAAAGTCACGGGTTTTAACATTGCACAGCTCCTCTGTCCATTAAGAACTAACATACTGATTTGAAATGCAGGTGATAACAGCCTCACTGGTGCCTTATACTGTGAGTGTCGGTTCAATCCCCTGAGGAGCACAGTTTGCCCTTGTGAGTTGCCCCAACCCTATAGAGCTATACACACCCTCAAACTCCTGCACACAGCAAAGAGGAAATGACAGTGTGTGGGCTCTGCTGAGGTGGACAGGGCAGAAAAGGAGAGCCTTCAGGAGAAGAAAAGATAGGGCAGGTGGCCTCCCACGGTCTCCCCACTTGTGAACTCAAGGCAGTAGCCCTAAAAGCTGGCTTATAATCTACCACTAAGTGGAGAAATGGCTTAAAAAGTGACTGTCCTGGCCAGGTGCAGTGGCTCAGTTCTGTAATCCTAGCACTCTGGGAGGCCAGGACAGGTGAACAGCCTGAGCTCAGGAGTTCAAGACCAGCTTGAGCAAGAGCAAAATCCTGTCTCTACTAAAATAGAAAAAAAATTAGCCAGTATTGTAGTGGGCACCTATAATCCCAGCTACTCTAGAAGCTAAGGCATGAGGATCGCTTGAGCCCAGGATTTTGAGGTTGCTGTGAGGTATGACACCACAGCACTCAACCACAGGGTGACAGAGTAAGATTCTGTCTTTAAAAAAAAAAAAAAAAGTGCTCATCCTTCATTAGCAAACCTATCATCCAAGTCCCAGCAATGCCACCCCTTCACTATCTCTTAAATATGCCCATTTCTTCCCACCCCAATGTCAGGCCACCAGCATCTCTCCTGCACCACATCAGAAGCCTTACCCCTCCCTGCCCAGGCCTGCCCTCTCCGAGCCTCCCTGCACGCAGTCAGGGGAAGGAGTCACAGACCGTCAGGCTCTGCGCCATCGACCCTGCCAGCTTTCCCAGCCTCACACCTACCTTGCCGCCCCCTTCTCCACCTGCTCAATGCAAACATCTTGGTACCACTCCAAACAAGCCCCACTATCTCACTTCAAACACCCTGTCCCATCTGCATAGAACACCTTCCTCCACTTCTGCATTTCCTGCCCCCTTCAGAGTTTCCTGCTTCCAGAATGTTTTCCTTGATTCCCTAGTTCAGTGAGAAACACATGTTAGGAATTCCCAGACACCCTCAGCTTTTCTTACCCCAGAGCTTTTTTTTTTTTTTTGAGACAGAGTCTCACTTTGTTGCCCTCAGTAGAGTGATGGCGGCGTCATAGCTCACAGCAAACTCAAACTCTTGGGCTCAAGCGATTCTCTTACCTCAGCCTCCCAAGTAGCTGGGACTACCAGTGCCCCTGCCACAATGTCCAGCTATGTTTAGAGACAGGGTCTCACTCTGGCTCAGGCTGGTCTTGAACTCCTGAGCAGGTGATCCACCCACCTCAGCTTCCCATCTTACCCTAGCTCTTACTATGTAGCCCTGTAAGTGCCTGTGTATGTGTAAGTCTGTGTCCCTCTAGACCAGATGGCTTTGTGCAGGCAGGGACTGTGTCATTAAACATTGTCTCCCCAGCCACTAAGCCTGACACAGGGCAAACACCTACCCGGAATAAAGGAGCAGGTGCACGGTACTAGGTGGGTAGGAGTGAAGCATTTCAAGAATAACAAGAGCTACAGCCTCTTGAGAATACCCTGAGCCATGCACTGCTGCATTTAATCCTCACAACACCCCTCTGATTATGTGCCCTTTTCATAACTGAGGCACAAAGAACAAGTAACTTGCTCAAAATTACAAGGCTCATAAAAGCCAGGCCCTAGACACTAGGTGTGTACATAGACATGTGGGTCTGGTGTCCAGGGGAGGTTTGAGCTATAAACACAGATTGGCAGTCATCAGCCTAGAGGTGGTATTTGAAGACTTGAGAGAGGAAAAGATCACACAGGAAACTGAGGACAGACCCATAGAAAACACCTTCTCATCTAAGTAGGAATCAGCAAGGATGTTAAAAAGAAATTGTCAGAAGGTTAGCAACAACACCAGAAGTCCAGGTGGAGTCAAATACTGCGAGGGGAGCACAGAGGAATAGGCCTGGGAAGGGCGCTTTGGATTCAGCAGTTAGGAAGCACATCCACTTCCTTTAGTCTGTTATAATAGATTCAGCCTCAATTTGAACTTTAGGCTTTTCCCATTGGTCCTCCAACTTTCTGCTCCTTCCTTCCTAACTCACATCTCCACCTCTCTCAGAGGCAAGGAAGTCTTCCTACAGTTCTGCATTTTCTATCTGGAAGGGAATTTGGGCTCATCCAGGATCTTATATCAAATCATGCTCGCTCTTTGCCTCAATACCTGCATTATTCTTCTAACCAGAAAGCTTCTCTTCCTCCTGTTCACAATCTATTTAACATATTTTTTCAAAACTGAGCCCAAAACTTAACCTCTATCAACAGTTTTTAAAATTATTACTATTATTAATCCCATCTCTTTCTACATTTGGAAATCTCTTCATATTTTTTACAATTAAGTACTTAATTTCCCCATATGTATTTATTTATAGATTCTACATTAAATCAGTGCTTATTAGACCACTGGATAACAAGCTTCTTAAGAAAATAGAGCAAATCTTCTATTTGTTGTATCTCCTCACTAACTTCTTTATGCAGTCATTACTAAAAAAAAAAAAAATTCAGGGTGGCACCTGTGGCCCAGTGGGTAGGGGGCCAGCCCCATGTACCAAGGGTGGCGGGTTCAAACCCAGCCCCAGCCACACTGCAACAAAAAATAACCGGGCATTGTGGCGGGAGCCTGTAGTCCCAGCTATTCAGGAGGCGGAGGCAAGAGAATGGCCTAAGGCCAAGAGCTAGAGGTTGCTGTGAGCTATAATATCACAGCACTATACCCACGGAAATAAAGTGAAACTCTGTCTCTACAAAAAAAAAAAAAAAAAAAAATTCATTGCTGAATATTTAGCTAAAGCAAATTAATTATTAGCACGTATGAGTAATGAGGAGGAAGGAGTTTTAAGATGAATCCATGCTTATGCTAATCTTCATATTTCAAGCCAGACTGAGCTCTCATAAGGGAGGAGTCCCACAGAAATTTCTCTGCCCTCGACAAAGGATTAGTTATAAATGGGAAGTGCCTACAGGGAAATTTCTAGGATCCCCTGTTCTGAGTAGCCATCCCAGTTCCGATGACAGAAAAGTGATACATCATGGCAACAACTTATGAATAACATCTGAATAACATCACTGAATTGAGTTTCCATAAAAACTGGAAGAAAATAAATCACTGTTGCATGACAGGCAGATTAAAACGTGTATAACAATAGTGTTCATCCTAATTTCTGCACTTTCAGGTAATTCTCTGGGAGCATTACCATCTTCCCCTTATTCTAAACAAAAGATGGAGACTCTATACTGGAAGTCTTTTTTTAAAATATGGCTTTATATTTTGAGTGAAGCTTCCTAATCTCTTAGGCCCAGAATTCTAAGAAATGAAATTTTCAGAAAATAGAAAAATAAAGTGAAGTCCTCTACTGGTACAGTCTTAAAGTTCTCAAAGATCTCTTCATTTAAAAATTTCATTCCAGGGCAGCACCTGTGCCTCAAAGGAGTAGGGTGCCGGCCCCATATGCTGGAGGTGGTGGGTTCAAACCCAGCCCTGGCCAAAAAAAAGCTGCAAAAAAAATAAATTTTTTTTCATTCCAATATTTTAATTCATTGGATCCAACAAGTTTAAAACTAAGCTGATCATCTCTCCTTACAAGCTTATATTTCTAATCCCTGAGAATGGCTCTACCATCTATTTGGTTGCCTAACAGATCTAAAACTACAATATAATGGGGGAGAGGATGAAAAAGAATAGACTGTATGGCCTAAAATTAAACTAAAATAACAAGTAATTATTATTACAATAAGTATAAATGATAACTTTTGATTTTGGAAAACAAGACTAAGTTAAACTATATTATACCCATAAGAACCTAACCTAAAACAAAGGATTCAGAAAGCTTAAAAGCAAAAGGAAAGAAAAATAAATGCAAAAAGAAGAAATAGTAATAAGTAATATTTATTCATCAGGTATTATGTGTCAAACACATAGCTGAATTGTTTGCTCACAATAAAAGAATTAAGGGCCAGGCATGGTGGCTCATGCCTATAATCCTAGCACTCTGGAAGGCTGAGGCAGGTGGATTGCTTGAGGCCTAGAGTTCAAGACCAGCCTGAGTCAGAGTGAGACCCCATCTCTAAAAATAGCCAGGCACTGTGGTGGTTGCCTGTAGTCCCAGCTACTTGGGAGGCTGAAGTAAGAGGGTCACTTAAGCCCAAGAGTTTGAGGTTGCTGTGAGCTGTGATGCCATGGCACTCTACCAAGGGTGACAAAGTGAGACTCTGTCAGGTGGTTCAAAGGAGTAGGGTGCCAGCCCCAAATACTGGAGGTGGTGGGTTCAAACCCGGCCCCAGCCGATAAAAAAGAAAAAACTGCAAATAAATAAATAAATAGATAGATAGATAAATAAATAAATAAAATAAAAGCGAGATTCTGTCTCAAAAAGAATTTTTTTTTTGTTTCACAATAATTAGAGATGATCCACACAGAAGATAAAAGCATCCTAAACTTTTATGCACCTAATAACATAGCACCAAAATATACAAAACAAAAACTACTGGAAATACAAGGAAAAACTAAAGGAAATATATTTTCTGTAAAAGGCCAGATGCAAAGTAGTTTAGCCATACATTTGTAGCATGAAAGCAGTCATAGCCAATACACGAACAAATGAGCATGGCAATGTTTCAATAAAACTTTATTTACAAAAACAGGTTCTAGGGCATATTTAGCCCATGGACCAAAGTTTGCCATCCTTACCTAGTTTGCTTTATATGATTGCTTCTATTTAAGTGGTTGTGGAACATTTATTTTTTTTAAAAATGAGCATATTTAGAATATAAAGAAAAATGTGGAATTCTAAAATAAAAAATTTACAGACCATATATTCTGACCATAATTGAATAGAAATAGGAATAAAAGTAGAAACAAATACCCTGAACTACTCAGAAAGTCAATGACTCCTCAAGCAAAAACAATATTCAATTTATTGTTTACTACACCACCATATCACTTCCCCCAGCTTAATCTGTGGGTTTTAAATAGCAATGGACCAAGAATGAGAAGAATAAAATTACATAGCCAATAGTTCTCCATACCCTGTTGCCTTCAATTACCACTATCCAGTGAAACACAATAAAACATGTTCCAAAGTGGACTCCCAAGGGGACATGTGCAGAGAAAGAGGGACTAGAATCTAAATATAAGAAAGAAAATTGGGGGCCTCCTAAAGACATTTTATAAGGCTCTCAAGTTCCTAGCCCTTGCATGATCATAGTTACACGTTTCTGCAGAGCCAAGAGGAGAAATCAGGCTCATTCCTGACGGTTGCCTGTAGTACCAGCTACTAAGGAGGCTGAGGCAAGAGGATTGCTTGAGCCCAGGAGTTTGAGGTGCTGTGAGCTATGATAACACAGCACTCTAGCTTGGGCAACAGAGTGAGTGTCTAAAAAAAAAAAAATGAGGCAGCACCTGTGGCTCAGTGTGTAGGGCACAGGCCACATACACTGAGGCTAAAGGGTTCAAATCCCGCCCGGGCCAGCTAAAACAACGACAACTGCAACAAAAAAATAGCCAGGCATTGTGGTGGACGACTGTGGTCCCAGCTACTTGGGAGACTGAGGCAGGAGAATTGTCTATGCCCAAGAGTTTGAGGTTGCTGTGAGTGTGATGCCACAGCACTCTACCCAGGGTGATAGCTTGAGACTATCTCAAAAAAAAAAAAAAAAAAAAAGATGTTGACTTAGGAGGTTGGGTACTAGGGGTAGAGGGTTCCTAGGGTCTTTAGGATTTTTACATAAATGATTTAAGAGTTGTGGAGACACCCCAGGAATTAAATGCATATGGGTGTAGGTGGGTAGGTTTTCTTTTAGAGGAGATGGGAAAGAGGGTAGGGTAGGAGACAAGTTTTTAGGACAGAAGATCTGGTCAAAAATAGAAAACAGGAAGGAGAACACAAAAGAAATGTTGGTATTCAAGATCCCCACTTGAAGAAGAAGACCTCCCTGGCTTGGCACCTGTGGCTCAAGCAGCTAAGGCGCCAGCCACATACACCTGAGCTGGCGGGTTCAAATCCAGCCTGGGTCCACCAAACAACAATGATGGCTGCAACCAAAAAATAGCCCGGCGTTGTGGCAGGCGCCTGTAGTCCCAGCTACTTGGGAGGCTGAGGCAGGAGACTCGCTTGAGCCCAGGAGTTGGAGGTTGCTGTGAGCTGTGATGCCACAGCACTCAGGGTGACACCTTGAAGCTCTATCTCCAAAAAAAAGAAGCCCTCCCCAACTCCTAGGGAGCAGTTCTCCCAACCCTTCCTCCCCCTCATTCCTTCACTCTCCTTTAGTGCCCAGCACACAGACCTGGAGACAGGAGTGCTGATCTCCAAACTCGCCCCTCCTGAGTCCCCAGCCATTGTGTCTGAAGTGGCAAAAGCATTCCCCTTCAGGCATGAATCCCCTGCAGTAGCTGAAGCAGCTGAACCCGTCAACAGGTGTGGTGTTTACAAAAGCCTCTGAAGAGAAAACCAGCCCACAAAGAAGTCAGGAATGACTTCTTCAAATTCCTTCAAATTCCTGCATCCTGAGCAGGCTCTTTGCTAGCCTTTCCCGCGGACCTTTAAGGGACCAATGTGAGCAGCAGGCAGGGTGTTCCCCAGTCCTAGCTAGTTGGTGGTGGAAGGTGGGCTCCAGTGTACACTCAACTTCCATCTGCCCCATTCCTGAGCAACTTGAGGGACACCAGCATGGGGCTGACCGCCCCACAGATCAAGAGAAAATGGGCGACTTCTACATTTATTTTCCCAAATTCAGAACGGCAGTTTTCAGTATCTGGGTAAAGTGGCAGCTGCCACCATCTCCCTGCTCTAAGATCTTTCTCCCTCTCTTCTCTTCCTCCAGAATGATCCCAGAACTGCTCATCTCTTGCCTGGTTGGATTCTACCTACTCAGTCTGTAGAATGTGTTTGAACAGAAACTATTGCCCTGATTATCTTTTTGCTCTCTGCCACTATCTTCTCCTGGGAAACCCAGGAAAAAAGAGAGTGAGAGAGCAGAGAAGAAAAAGAGAAAGAAAAAAACTTCTAAACTGAGTTAAACTAGAGGAATCGTCCTTGGGTAGCTTCCCTCTCATAGCCAGCCAGCTGTATTCCATTACCCTTCTGCCTCACCTTTCCCAGGGCCCCCAGTGTCCCCTGATGTTTTAAGTCTGGAGGCCTGGAGCGTTCTGGGCTCCGTGAGCCTCACTCACCCCTGGGTCTGCCTGGGCTTTGGCCGTCAACTTGGCGCTGTTTCCCGCGCGGGAAGAGGGCAGGCGGCTCACGAGCCCCTCTGTGGTGGGAGAACCCTCGGGCTGCTGTCCCGCCCTCGGCCGCCGCGCGGTTATAAAGGCGGCTGTCGCCGGAGGGAGGGGGCGCTCCCGGGGGGTGAGCACAGGGACAAGGGGCGGGGGGCGGGTCAAGGGGGAAGGACACGCCCATTCCACTCTCACGGCCCTTGACTCTGTTATGAAAATGAAGTCCCTGTGCTAGGGAATGAACCAGAAGACTCCTGACGTCAGAGGCACAGTCACCCCTGAAATGGGCTGGAGCAACCCGCCCCCGCCCCCGCCGGGACGCTGGTCCCAGGACCGCCGCTGAGGGCAAGGGGGGAGGAGACCGGCTCCTTATCTGTCCTGCAGACTGTCACCTCCCTGAGGGAGCCACGCCAGCATTCCTCGCCGTGGGCAAGTTTAGCCAGCGAGGTTGCATGAGCAGGTCCCAGGTTAATTCCACTGGGACAAGCCGGCCTTTCTCCACTTTTACCCTTAGCTTGGCCTGTTTCTCCATCACCGTCACTCCGCCGGTGGAGGACAGGTAGTCAGGCTTAAGAAAAAGAAGGTGGGCTTTTTCCATGACTTAGCAATTGGCAGGGGAGGGAGGGGGGAGGTTGGGCAGAGGGAGGGTGATTGGTGGGATTACACCTGCGGTGCATCTTACAAGGGTACATGTGAAACTTAGTGAATGCAGAATATGATTGTCTTAACACAATTACTAAGAAAATGCCAGGAA
>CAUYPK010119053.1:0-89853 GCA_963574355.1 Loris lydekkerianus
GGGCTGAGTACATTGGATACATTTTCTTCCATTCCTGAGGTACTTTACTAAGAAGAATATGTTTCAGCTCCATCCATGTAAACATGAAAGAGGTAAAGTCTCCATCTTTCTTTAAGGCTGCATAATATTCCATGGTGTACATATAAGTGGTTAGCTAGTTGGTCTCTACCTGTTTACGGAGGGCCACACATCACTATGGATATGGCTGTGGGGATGGACAGAGAGGAACAGACAAAGACAGAGGTAGATAATTTTCCTCAGGAAGCTTAAAATGTACCAAAGAAATAGACTCTTCTGTATAAAGAGCCTGCTAGTACCTCAGAAGTGCCTTAGTTCTTTCCCAGCACTTCTGTCCACAGCCTCAAAAGAAAGAATCTTTCAATTTCTTTGAAAGCTGGAAAGCTTAGTTTAATTGTTTAACAAATACTTCTTGGGAGGCTTCTGTGGGCCAGGTGCTATGCATGACTCTGGGAATCCAGAGATGGACAGGGCCAGTCCTGCTCCCTTCTACCTTCCCTGCCCATGCAGCAAGTCCCAGTGGACCACTTGTGCTCTCGGACAAGCAGCCCGCAGGCAGCTGGGCAGTGTCTCAAGGGCCCAGCCCCAGGGTATGATGTGGAGACCCCAGAGCACTCCTCCACCACTGTCTTCACACCACAGCAAGATCAGACCCACCACTGCACTGAGTTAATGTCCATCCCTTAAACACACCTGTGACTCCTGGTCCTTGATCATTATGATCACATTGGAGCTTAGAATTTATGTGGCTCCTGAAGTCAGCCAATATGGTAGGAGCGTGGGTGATCCAGCCTCGAAGGAAGGCCAAGTGGGCACGTACATTGGCCTGTATGCTGACACGCAGGAGCAGTCATTTCAAGGACAGGGAAGTCAGAAATCCCAAATTTCTCCTCGGCCGGCTGTTTTAGCTCCTGTCAATTGAAGACATGCCCTCTGCTACACAGATAGAAAGTTCTGTACATAAAGTTCTGGGAGAGTTTCTATTTCAAGCATCCCTTTGTTGGAATATTGGCCTTCCTTGGAAAGAGAAGTAAAGTGGCCTTTCTGGACATAAGGACAGTATTTGATGTACTTGGTGGTTTCATAGTTGGCAAGGCCTTTTCATCCTTACTATGTCAGTTGCAACTCACAAAAGCCTCAGGGGTTTTCGGAGGAGGAGACAAAAGCTTGGATAGGTCAGGTGGCCTGCTGAAGACCTGGCAGCCAAGGTCAAAGTGCCAAAGACTAAGTGGACGGAGTTGTCCCCCTCCATCACCAAGGCTGCTAAAGGGCACTGGAACGAGGGGGAAGAAGTGTCAGCACCATCCGGAAGGTTCTAGAAGGCAGAAGCCCTTCCATTCCCTCCTCCATCTGACCCCAAATTATTTGAAGACGTCTCTTTGATGTGGGAATATTATCCAAAAGCAATGTTAAATATGACCATTCTTTAAGCCCTCAGAGGGGGGACATCTCGATGTTTAGCAGAAACACATGAATTCCAAGATGAATGTGTCCAAATATCCCAGAAGGCACCAGCTGAATTTGAAGGGAGGATTGGGGAATGGAAGCCCTCTGCAAATTTCCCCTTGATCCAAATGAGACCTGGCCTGAGATAAGAATCCCCAAGAGCCGGGAGAGTTGCTGAAAGTTGACAAAGGCAGAGACAGGCAAAGGCATGGCCAACCTTGGAGATAGTGGATAATCCTGGAGCCTCCAAACCAGAAAGGAATAGCTAGTAAAACTGCCCCAGACACCCCGAATACCTCTCCCGATTCCAATATGGTTCCCAGGGGGTGCTCTCCAAGACAACGCTGTATCTTTTCATCTTTTATCCCCTGAGAGAAACAATAGGATTCATCAGTAACATCTTGGTTTTAGACTCATTTGGGAAATCAGAAAGTTTACCATGAAAATAGCACTGTCTGTGATCAGTTTTATGACAGTATCGTATTTTGGACAACATAATTAACAGCTGGAGTCCTTCTGGTATAAGGATGGACAGGCCACTGAAAAAGGCTTCTGATGGCCACGGTATGGCCAATAATGGTGCTGTTGAGTCAGTTCAGTATTCTGTGCTTCCTCACCTGCCGTAAACGTATACTGTCCCTGGAAAATGAGGCCAGTCTTCCTTCAGGCTCTGTCTAGGCTTGGGACACTGGGCTGTCCACAGTGGCTGTTTGGGCTTTTTAGGAAAACAGAGGCTGACCTGGAGTTGAGAGTACACACAGCTTACTAAGAAGTGACACCTGTAAAAGAAAAAGGGGGAGACAGGCCCACATGGGAGGTGGGGGAGCCATGAAACAGCACAGCAGCCTGGGGGAGTCTGTGCCAGCCCACCAGGGAGCTTCCAGTCTCACATCCAGTGGGCGTGGCTGGGCCTTTGCGCCCTGGCTGTCCCTGAGAGAAGTGTCCTGGGCTTGCAAGGCAAGGAGGATCTGGAGGAACCAGCAACAGGAAGCCCATCCATCACCGCTGGGCAGCTGGTACTTTCACCAAGAGATCTCTGAGCTGCGAGTCTCCTGGTCTGCAAAGAAGACACTGGGGCTTTAAACATGAACTGAGAGCATCTCCAGAAGCCATACGGGTCTCCAGGACTTTCTGGACCCAGGAGAATATTAGCAGTGATTTTTTTCCTAGAAGTTCACTGCTTAACAGGAGTTAATAACTTCCACTTACTGAATTCCGTTCTTCCATAGTTCACTGGCTAATTCAATAAGCAACTATCAAACATGTCTCATCTCTATCTATTGAGCCCTTGAATGTGGCAACTCTTGAGTGAAGGGTTGAGGCTACAGGGGTCGTTAGGCTACACCTTGCCTCCGATACCTCAGCAACAGATACAAATAGTGTGCAAATAACTAAAGAAATGAAAGAGATCCCAGGACAATCGCTTTTGAAAAGAAAGACTTTGGGGCTTGAGGAGGTGACAAAAACTGAGAGAACCTCAGTAGAAGCTTTGACAGAAAATCTTCAGGTCTTCCTGGACCCAAGAGACTATTAGTGACAATTTTTTTCCCTTATAAATTCACCACTTCACAGCAGTTGGTAACACAGGAGACCATGACCGCACAGAGGGAGTGACTTTATACAAGGCGGACTGGCTTCTGAGACGGCAAACGCTGGGGCTGAGCCATGGAGGATGCCCCCATTCCGGGCGAAGAAAGTGAGAAAAGCTTCTGATGACTAATGATGGTGAGAATAATAGGTACCATTTTTCTAATGCCTCTCGTGTGCTGCACATTATATGTAAATTTATCTTGCTTCAGACTTGAAACAGCTCTTGCCTGGAAGGTATTATCTAGGCAGAGCTGTTTTAACATCCCCAATATATAGATGAAAAGTCTGAGGCTCAGAGAGGTTGAGTAATTTGCCTAAGGTTGCACAGGCAGTGGCAGATTCAGTTTTTAGTCAAATGATCTGACTTGAAAGTCCATCCCCAGCCCTAGACTTCTGCTAACATGGGTGGATGTGAGGCCAATGACACCCCTGGCCGGGGAAGGCACGTGGCAGACTGAGGGAAGAAAAGGAGGAGGGATCCTGGGGAAGAACTGAGGTCGCCATTTGGTGGTGTGTGGAACATTCCAGTGGATTTGCTCCCAAGCCCGTTGGAAATTTGAACTTGAAATACAGACAAGAGTCTTGGGTAGAAGGGTTTGGAAAGAGATGGGAAAGATCATTGATATGTTAGGAAGTGGAGATCTGTTTATCCATTCAGGGAGAAAAATGGGTCTGTTTGGGAAAAAACATGAGTATGAGACTCCAAAGGCTGTCTGATAGGACAGCAAAGTATGTTCACTGGGTGAGAGACGGTAGGGCACAGGCAGAAAGGAGTGAGTGAGGCTCTGTTAGCTGGGAATCAGTCCTCACGCCCCCCAGTCTTTCTCTGGAAAAACTTCCCAAAGCACACATGTTCTAAACTGCTCTCTGAACAAGGGATTGTGTGTGTGTGTGTAAGTCAGCAAAGCAGCCTTTATGTCAGGGTCCACACCTAGTGCGACAGAGACTGTACTCGGGACAAGGGCCCAGGCAGAGGGACTCTGAGAACGCAAGCCTGGGAAGTTGCAGAAATCATAAGCAGAGCTCTAGATTCCATGGGCTGGAGATTTACATCAACTCTAACATCCTCCTTGGAGCAGGGAGGCCTCAGCTGAGAGAGACCGGCTGAGGATGGAACTTTGCTTAATGCCACCACTTAAGCTGTGGAGGAGACCAAATCTAGTGAAGAAGAAAGCACAGGGCAGTGTGCAGAGGGATGGAGGTGGCACTGAGCAGAGGGTGAAGCCTGGGGCCTGGCCCTGCCCTGAACCAACTCTTAGGCTTTGGATAAATCAACCAAACACTTCTGGGTCTCATGTTCCCAAATAGGAGTGCCAGATTCCAAGATCCCCAACGCTTTGCAAGCTATGTTGCTCATGGGCTTTGGGGAGGTTGGGCAGGAAAGTAAAAGCAGAAAGAAGGTCTGCACTGTCCTATACGCAAGGAGAGGAGCTGTGGGAGGCCGCCTGCAGCGCAGCTACCTTTGGCAGAGTCCGTAGCGGGGCCAAGTCTCCATTCTCCCATGCAGGAGACGAAACGTTTGTGACTCCTTTACAGGCAGGTGCTACATGTAGGGGTGTTGAGTCGTCTCTGGTCCAAGTCTCTGTGCCAAAGGCAACTGAGCCAGCCCCAAGGCCTGTGCCTGGCAGAGAGGCCCACTTCGTGAGAGCAGCACATTCTGTCCTGGCGGCTGACCTGTTTCTCAGTGCCAGGTGACAGGAATCCCACTGCTCAAACTCATGGCTCCGGGGATAATTAGGTTCTGATCAAGCAGTTCTGGGAAATGACACTCCTCTCTCCATGGATGAAGGGCTCCCAGGAGGTGCGAGGGAGGAAATCTCCTTTCCCTCACCCTGACTTTGACTGTTCCAGCTGGCTCCCCACAGTCCCCCAGCTGCCTTCAGCCAAAGAGGACATTGAGCAACATCAGATGTCAGGTGCTTACAGGGACAACCTGGGCGCTGCTGGGGAGACTCCCACTACCCAATAAACCTCGGCCACATGGACTCGTCCATTGCCAGTCTGCCCTTACTCATCCTCACTCACCTCATCGGAAAGGGGACCCCCATTACCCTCCATCTGTGTACCCAATATTTGTTGGGTGAATAACAAAAGAAGGAAGGACCCACATTCTTCCCAGCATTCTCATAGTGTGACTAAGTGTCCCAGACAGCACTGGGCACCTGGAACAAGAGCTAAGAAAAAGGAGAAGCCGTATGCAGAGAAGCTGGGAAGGCTGAAGTTTCTCTAGGCCAGTGTGTTGCAACCTTCTTTAGCTCATGGCACACTTGAACTTGTAGTTAACCTTCCACCACGCACTTACATTATGTTGATTAAAAAAAAAAAAAGTAAAATGAAGAATGTACTTACTGTGCTTAGCTCTTCTTTTGAAAACAATTTAATTAATAATCTTTAAAAATTTTCTAGGCACACCTAAGGTCCATCTTCTCAGGGCACACCAGTTGAAAATCGCTGCCCTAGAGTCACTTGGATTTCAGGAATAGGCGAAGGCTGTTCCTGTGTGAAGTGTGAAGTTCTGTTTCCATCACAAGGTATGAGACCTCAGCCAGAAAGGATAGATTGTCAGTGACTGTCACTGCAGCCTTAATCACTTAACCTCTCTGGGCTCTGTAAATGGTTGCATGAATAAGTGAATAAATGATGAATGGACATCTCCTCAATATAGAGATTTTCAATGGTTCAAACTTTCAATGGAGCATGGAGGTAGAGAGAAATTATATTGCATTCAAAATTAGAGCGCCTCAAAGATGTTCTCCCAGTGCTAACCAGCTATGTTTCCATTTTTCAAACCACACAGAAAATTTCTTTACAAGGTAAGAAACCAGATATATTTAAAAGCTGCAGGGCTTAGCTTGGAAGTAAATCCATGAATCTACCTCTCTCCCTACCTTCCTTTCATTCTGTCATCTCCTTGAGCACAGTCTTATCTGTATGCTCTGCTCAGAGCATTGGGTCCCCATTTCATGTTGAGATGGAGAAGAAAATCCTCTTCTGAGTACAAAGATTAGAAATATGATAGATCTTGTAATAAAATTGTTGGCCAGCTGCAATGGCTCAGGTCTGTAATCCAAGCACTCTGGGAGTCCAAGGCAGGAGGATCATGTGAGCTCAGGAGCTCAAGACTAGCCTGAGCTAGAGCAGAACCCTATCTCTACTAAAAATAGAAAAATTAGCTAGACATTGTGGTAGACACCTGTAGTCCAAGTTACTTAGGAGGCTGAGGCAGAAGGACTATAAAAGCCTAGGAGTTTGAGGTTGCTGTGAGCTAGGCTGATACCATGGCACTCTAGCCTAGGCAACAGAATGGACTTGGTCTCACCAAAAAAAATCTTGTGAGGTTGTCAAGATTTTTACCTCTGATAACCCAATGAAAACCAGTCCTATTGCCTGGCACAAAATGGACACCCTGAAAGTCACAGCCACTAGCAGCTCAAGGGGGTTAACTGGATCTGTTGCCTTTGAATGATGTCTAGGGGATGTTTAAGTTACTTGACATTGTTCAATTTAGTAACAGGTTCATCTTATCTTCCAAGTGTGTCTGAATTATTTACATCTGTAAATAATTAGATTAATTATTTACTGTAAGTTTTCAATTAGATACAATGTTCTCCATAAGGTGTTGATTTTCTTTTGATTGTTCTTCACAAGTCTGTGCCACAGCTTTGTACTACAGTGCCCCTTGGTGGCCAGGAAGCGGTATTGCAGGCAGTAATTTGCCCCAGTGGAGACTTGTGCTGGAGAGTGGCTTATTTGGACACCTTTTTTTGGAAGTGGATGGGGATTGTTTGGGGTTTTGTTTTGTTGTTGGAATACCACAGAGGTACAAATGTTTTGGTTATATAAATTGCTTTTGTGCCACACTGAGATATCACCTAACTCCAGTGAGAATGGCTTTTATCAAAAAGTCCCAAAACAACAAGGGCTCACATGGATGTGAGAGAAAGGAACTTTTATACACTGTTGGGTGGGACTTCAAACTAGTACAACTTCTATGGAAAGTAATGCATAGTACACGTACTATAATGTACCTGTACTAGATGTACAAGTAATGTAGTATAGTACATACAACTTCTATGGTGATACCTCAAGGAACTAAAAGTAGACCTACCATTTGATCCAGCAATCCCACTACTGGGTATTTACCCAAAGGACAAAAAAAGACATTTTATTAAAAAGAGAGAGAGAGAGAGAATTCAACAACTTTTGTTGCGTTTCAGGGGTGGCTGTCAGAGGTTCAGAAAAGAGTTGTACTTTTTCCTGTCTAAGTGTTGGTACAAGCCCTTCTCTGCCCAGAGCTCTCTGCCCTCCCACATCCCACTCACCCTGCTTAATCACTTAAGTCCTAATGAATCTCTAATCTCTGTCTGAACATCACTTATTCAAGAAAGCTTTCTTTGAACCCCCTAAGTGGGTCAGGTCTCTCTGTCTTAAGTGCTGATCATATCTGTACATTTACCCTAGAAAAATGCTGTAGAACAGAATCAAATGCAAGCTAGAGATATAATTTTAAATCTTCTATTAACCACATTTTTAGAAAGTTAAAGAAAAGTGATATTAACTTTGACAGTGTATTGTATGTAACCCAGCTTTATTAGTTCACTTCCAGCTGCCATAACAAAGTACCACAAACTGGGTGGCTTAAACAATAGAAATATATTGTCCTGAAGTTTTGGAGGCTGGAGGTCCAAGATCAAGATGTCAGCAGGGTGGTTCCCTTATGAGTGTCGCTGTGAAGGAGAATTTGTTCCTCGACTCTTCTCTGGTTTCTGTGGTTTGCTGGCGATCTTCAGGGTCCCTTGGCTTGTCAGTGTGGCTTGTCCCTGGTGTTCTGTCCGAGTCTTCAAACAGTCTTTCCTCTATAGATGTCTCCTTCTCTTCCATAGGCCTTCTTTAATATGCAGTCTTATTGGTTTGGAAACCCATCCTAACCTCATATGACTTCATCACATTTAATTCTATCTGCAGGGACTCTGTTTCCAAATACAGTCCCATTCTGGCATACCTGGACATTAGGGTCAACATATAAATTTTAGGGAAAAAATTCAACCCATAACATGAAGATACCCAAAATATTATCATTTCATTATGTTATTAAGATAAAAATTATTGAGATGTGGTGTCACTTTTCCTCATCCTAAGCCTTTGAAATACTACAGTAAATGTTATATTTATAGTATAGTACATAGTGGTATATTTTATAGTTGTACAGGTTTATACTTACAGCACCGAATTTTCATCAGAAATATATTATCTACTTTTGCAATTCATAAAATTTCCGGTTGCTCAAGTAGACTCATTTATTGAAATTTTTCAAAACGTAAATTTTCCAATAACTGAACGGAGTACCCAAAGGACCGTTTCCCCTTGATATTCACAGAGGGTAGGCACACAGTGAGTCTTCAGTGTGAAAGAAATTCGTAAGAATTGGGAAAGCTTCAGATAACCCAGGCTGGTCACTACCTTCCTTTCTGTCCCACTCTGTGTGTGAGAAGCATCCTTTGGTGATATTATCAGTGGGGTCTCTGGCACTATATATGTTTACCTCTGGATTTCTTTGCTCCATGAGGTAATAAATTCTAATTTTTTTTTTTTTTTGCTTTGACAATTTGAGCTGAATTTTCTGCCACGTGCTACTTTAAATGCTAACTATTACAAACTATTACAGTGAACAAGATCTTTTTTTTTTTTTTCTTTTAAGACAGAGTCTCACTCTGTCACCCTGGGTAGTGTGCCTTAGCGTCGCAGCAACCTCAAATTTTGGGGCTCAAGCAATCCTCTTGCTCAGTCCCCTGAATAGCTCACACTACAGGTGCCTGCCACAAGGCTGGCTAGCTTTTCTATTTTTAGTGGAGATGGGGTCTCCCTCTTATTCAAGCTTGTCTCGAACCCCGAGCTCAAGGAATCCACTTGTCTGGGCCTCCTAGAACACTAGGATTACAGGCATGAGCCACCATGCCTGACCTTAACAAGATCTCATTTAATGTTCATATCATCCATCACTGTTTGTGTTCCACAGATAAGGAAAACAAGGCTCAGAGAACTTCAGTGAAGTTTCCAAGTTCACCCAGCCAGGAAGTGGCAACAGTAAGCTTCACTTCTATTTCTTTCTGACTTTACAAGATGTGGCATTTCTACCTGTCCCACTAGCTCTGAAACACAAGACGCATGAGGACCAGGCAAAGGGAAAAGTGAGGAAAGTCTGGTTGAAGAATGACAACACCAAAAACACTCTGTGAGTAACATGAAGCTTTTATTTCCTGCGTGTTAAAAACAAAAGAACTTAATTACATTTAAGTTCATGGGGGATGGGGGGGGGAACTAGACAAAAAAAAGGGTAACTGAGCAAAGGCTCTTAGGAGAAGTGCTTTGATAAAAGGGAAGAATAATTAGACATTATTGGTCATAAAGTGTTTAAGCATCTCAGAAACAGTGTAATGTTTTGCATGATTTTACCCTTCTTCCTGGATTTGTTCTTTTTCTAACTAATGGTCTTGTGGTTGCAGCCGGCCCTTTGTGAGGCTGAAAGCAGTTCCATCTGAAAGTTTATATTGGAGCTCGGTGGGGTTCATCCTTCCACCTTGGGGAATCATTTGGGAGATGCTGAGCACTGAAATGAAGTGAAAACACTCTTGGGAAAGGAAATGATGTGTTTCGGGATAGAGCAGGAGAGCCATGAAGGTTCCAGCATCTTCTCTAGAAGAGGCTGGGAGACCCATTCTTGTAGAATACCTTGCTACTTCTCAGACCCTGCTCCCCAATGAGGAAACTGAGGCTCAGAGAGGCCGAGTAGTTTGCCAAGGTCATTCAGCGCAGGGGAACAGAGCTGTAGTAGGAAACTAGATGGTTTTTATTCTTTTTGAGCTCCTTTCTCCCGTTCAGTGCTCTGTTATGTGGGTCTAATTCCTGCAGGCCTCACCATACCCTATTCTCCTATGAAAACACATGAACATTAATGCGCTAGTGATGTGAATGGGAGGTCTCAGATATGTGTACAGGCGAGTCCCCAGTGGTGAGCTCTGGAAGCCTGGGGATGTCAGAGCCTCCTGCTGGGAAGTTGGAAGAATGCTGAGCTCCCAGTCTGGCCTAACGCTCCCTGATAACGTGGTATTGCAGCAGCACTGACTGAGCCTACGCACTTTCTAGAATTTTTAGGAAAAAGGCTTTTTGGAACAACTTCATAGCTAACAGTCCCTGTTCCCCAACTTACAATGGGATGAACTTGAGCTTAGTGTTTACTGTATCCAAGAACAAGCTTTCTCATCTACAGAATAGTTAGAATCATCTTAACCTCCTGGGAGTGTCAGGTGAATTACTGACGTCACTTAATTTTCCCCCGCAATGCAGTACCCAGGACTACCAGAGAGGGGACAGAGATTATCTTTCAGCTTTTTCTTATTGATCATGATGATAACTGATCATAGTTATCAGTCATAGTTCAAGCATATATGATTTAAAAATTAGATATTGATAATGTTATTGAATCATAGAAGTATGGTTCTTCAAAGCTCAAATTGGAAAAACCACTGCTGTGTAGGATCCATTTGTTCAACAGATATTTACTGAGCACCTGATGTGTGCCAGGCTGTGTTCTAGACCCCAGGGATACAGCAGTGATTGAGTCCATCAATGCTTTTGGAGCTTCCCTTCCAGGGAGGGAGGTGAGGAGCGTTGTGGAGGAAACGCTCCCAGGCTAGGGTCTAGAGAGGAGGAGGGAGGGAGTGCTGCCTTCCAGGGGAGGAGGCAGGGCAGCACAGGGGATGGTCAGGAAGTTTGTTCTGCACAGAGGGGACAGAAGGCAAAAAAGCCTTGTGGTAGGAAATGGCTTGGTGTGTTCAAGGAGCAGAAAAGAGGCTGAGGTGGCCAGAACAGGGAGATCTAAGTGGAAATTGCCAGGCTGGATGGCAGAGGAGTCAGCGGCAGAGTAAGAATTTTGGATTTCATTTTCAGAGCAATGGGAAGCCACCGGAAGGCAGGGAGGGGCAAGCTCAGCCATTCATTTGCAGAAGACATGCTGTGCAGAGGACAAGCTCTAGCAAATAAGGATGGAGCAGGAAGGTGAAGCTACCAAAGGGGCTGGTGAGTCATGGTGAGGCCTTGGATTGACCATAGTGCCAGGAGGTTTGTGGGCTGGAATCTGTACTTTATATGGTTATGAATATTTAAATATTTAAATATTTAAATGGTTATGAAATATTCTGTCTGTTCATCGTGGTACTATATTCATCAGTCTTTTTTTTTTTTTTTTTTGCCGTGTTTGGCCGGGTCTGGGTTTGAACCCTCCACCTCTGGCATATGGAGCTAGTACCCTACTCCTTTGAGCCACAGGCGCCGTCCCTATTCATCAGTCTTGAAGGCACTACAATATAAGTAAGTAGACATGATGTGCAAATGTTAAACATTCCCTCCTGTAAGGGCAGAAAGGGCAGCATTCAGGCCAAAAGTAAGACTGAGGAATATAGAGTTGAAATATTTATTGAGTGTTTACCATGGATGTGTCCTGAGCTAATCCATTAAGGTCATCTCACGTAAGCTTCACTTCCACCCTCTAGGGTGTGCACTAATAGGATCCCCAAGTGAGCAAGGGCAGTGAGTGAGGGCTCTCCAGTAAGTAACACAGCCAGGATTTGAACCCAGACCTTTCCTGCTCTTAGTTACCAGCTGGTCAGCTGTACCCCACACATATATAAAAATGCCCTGTAAGGTTCTTTTAGATCCAGGCTTTGTGAGTTGCACTTTTTCTCCAGGTTATTAGAGTGAGCTGAGGTTCACTGACTATCCCTAAGAGAAGAACCCGTGTTTTCTCTACCTATGACTCCCACCGACCAGCACATTACCTGGGTTGTGGTCAGTCTATGGTGACATGTTCATTGAAGGGCTGAATGAGGGAATGCATTCAGTGAGTGAAAGAGCAATTCACTCTTTACAAACAAGAAAGCATTTTTTGCCTCTTGGCAACGCGTTACTAGGACAAGAAAGTAGAGAACTTTCCTAGAGGTGTGTGCAGTGTCTAGGCAGATAAATTTCATTCATTTATTCACACATGAATGAGATAAATATTTAATAAATGCATACCATGTATAAACTATCATTGAGCTGAGATGTTCTTCAGTATCCAAATGACAGAAAACTAAGCTTGGGGGGAGGGGACAACAACAACAATGAAATAAGAGTAGTTAAAATCTTGGATTTAAAAATTCCAGTTCAAAAGCTCACTACCTGGATAAACTTGGCCTGCCAAGATTCAACTGCTTTTGCTGCAAAATATTGTGAATCACACCTCTTTTATTAGATTGTGAGAACTAATGAAAAGGGTAGGCAAAATCACTCTCTTAACATAGATCCTATGTTGCTAAATTACATTATAATATTGTTATTGTGACCATTATTATTAGTCTCTTCTCCCTGGGTCCTGACTCTTTTTTTTTTTTTTTTCCTTTCTCCTTTTCTTTCCCTTCTTCTGGAATAAACAAAGAAGAAAGTAATGTCAGTGCTATGAGGTTCTGCCATTAATTAGATTGTAAAAATTCTTGGAAAAGCATGAGCTCTTATTTTAGAAAGTATCTTTTCACACTTAATTTATCTGAATCAAGCCTGCTTCATTTAATGAAGACACTCAAGTAACAGCCTAAGACATTTTATAGTTTTAATAAATATCACCAAAGTGATGCTAACCAAAGAGATTTTGCTTATGTGTTGAAAAAGGACGTTTGTCAGAATGTAGCGTGATTACCTGTTGAATGCCAAGGATTGGATTAAACTCTATCCTATAGGTGTAAATCCAGCTTTTTCACAAAATCCGTGTGACATCCTTTACTGCTAAATAGCTTTTAATTCAGTAGACTGCATGACATCACGGCCAGCATTTTCTCGGCCACTCGCCTTTGCCTGCAACTCTTATGGTGAAGAGCGGCATTGATGATCGAGTGAAAAAGGAGAGTCCAAGTCCACTGGCAAGACAGAAAGGCTAGGTGTTTCATCCTACTAGTTGAAGTAGGAAGTATATTAGCTTTTCACTGCTATTATAAGAATTTGCCATAGATACATAGGCTTAAGCCTACATAAACGTATTATCTTACAGTTCTGGAGGTCAGAGGCCTACAATCTGTTTCACTGGGCTGAAGCCAAAGTGCCACCAGGGCTGAGTCCTTTCTGGAGGACCTGGATGAGAAGCCACTTCCTTGCCCTTGCTGGCTTCCAGAGGCCCCCTCCATTCCTTGGCTTCTGTCCCGTTCTCCATCTTCAAAGCACATTGCTCCAACTTCTCCCATTCAGCCCTGGCCCTCCCACCTCCTTCTCACAAGGCCCCTTGTGGTTGATTACATTGGACCCACTCGGATGATCCAGGCTGTGCTCTCCACATCAAAATCTTTAACTTTAATCACATCTGGAAAGTCTCTTTTGCCAAATAAGATAATATATTCACAGCTTCCAGGAATAAGGCTGTGGCCATCTTCAGGGAGCTGTTACCCCGTCTGACAGAGAGGGAAGTAAAAGACAGGAGGCATGTCACCAAGTCTTCCGGGAGATAAGTGGAATGCCATCCCTCCATCCAGAGCAGCTTCTGGAATGTGTTCTCAGAGAGGCCACAGCTCCCTGCAGGTGACCCTGACTCTGCCCCCTGCTTCCTGCTGCTGCTGACCTCTGGGGTGCCTCTCTGTCTCCCAGCTCCTTTCTCACCAGTGGGGCAAATCTCTGCATTCAACGCCCTATCTTAATAGATCTGAAGTGGTTTCTGTCTTCCTAGCTGGACCCTGATGGACTGAGTTGATGAGAAATTCTTTTAAGTAGATATTAGAGGAAAACAGACACATTTTAATAACACCAACACTAGTTCTAAAATTCCTTTCTCTTTGGGAATCGTCTTAAAACCCTGTTTTCAAGCCAAGAAAGAAAGCCAGTACATTAACTTTATAGAGCTGCCAGAAAAATCACCACCATCATGATGGCTTAAAGTAATGGAAATTGACCCTTTCAGTTCTATAGGTCAGAAGTCCAAGTCAAGGTGATGACAAGGCCATGCTTCCTCCGAAGGCTCTAAGAGAGAATCATTTGTCACCTCTTCAAGTTTCTGGTGGCTCCAGGCATCCCTGGGCTCATGGCTGGATCACTCCAATCCTGCTTTCATTTCACATGGCCTTTCCTCTTTGCTGTCACAAATCTCCCTCTGTCTTTCTCTCGTAAAGATAGTTGTCACTGGATTCAAGGCCCACTGGGTTAATTCAGGATGATGTCATCTCAAGATCCTTAATGTAATTACAACTCCAAAGACCCTTTTTCCAAATAAGGTTACATGCACAGATTCTGCAGATTAAGAAATAGATACAACTTTGGTGGGGTGGGGGGCACCATTCAACCTGCTATGATCAGTTTCATTGTTTTCTTGTCAATTAGGAAAACTTTTCTCTCTCACATACACATGCACACACATGCACAGGCATATTTATTACTTTACTTCACCAATTTCATTCATCCAACATAGCTCTTAATGCTTTTTGCTCTTTCCAAGCATTAAATAACTCTTAAAGGACAAGGAATATGTTCTACAGCAAATAGTGGAAAACCTTACCATAGGGACATGAGTAGAATGGAAAATTATTTGCCAACATCCATAAAAGTTGGTCAACGGAAGAGGTATGCTTTGAACCCTCTCTCCGCAATCACTTGAAAAGTGCCATCAGTTCATTTAGCATTTTTCTCTACCCTAACTCAGCAGTTGCTTTTTCTATGTTTAATCTGAATATATGTTTTCTAGTTTATTTTTAGCGCACATTAGCTGGCCAAATTAAATGTGATTAAGACGTCTCTTGGGCCTGTGATGTTTCGCAGGGTAAAGGGAGATTCTTCATAAAGGCATAATTTGTCTCAGAATCATCTGAAGTCTTGATTTATGTCATTGCTCAAGTCCTGGTTCAAGTCGCTGAAAGAGCAAAGAGTGACGTCAGTGAAGACTTCAGATGACGCTTCCGGGATCGTACTCCAGTACCCCAGCTACCGGTTGGGAACAGATAGGATATTCTGCTGCAATATAGCTGCACTGACTAATGCTCACCAAGAATAAACTGGAAAGAACATTAGAGGTAGAAATAGAACAAGTAATTGCCCTGAGCTAAAAGATGAAATAGAAAGTGATGTGTTTCGTAGATGAGTCAAATTTCTTTATCATTTCTAACGGAAAGGAGAAACGAGATCCTATGTGGACTGTTTGCAAGTTTTTTTGTTTTGGTTTGGGTTTTTGTTTATTTTTGAGGCAGAGTTTCATTCTGTCACCCTGAGTAAAGTGCCCTGGTGTCATAGCTCACAGCAACCTCAAACTCTTGGGCTCAAGCGATGCTCTTGCCTCAGCCTCCCAAGTAGCTAGGACTATAGGCGCCCACTACAATGCCCAGTTCATTTTTCTATTTTTAGTAGAGACGGGGTCTTGCTCTTGCTCAATTTAGAAAATGGAGGAAAGAAAAAAGCTGAACTTCCCAAGTGTACCCCAGTGACAGGCCAGATGGCGCCTCCCCCAACCGTGGCCGTGCTGGTGGAGACTTACCTCCCACAGTAGACATGTGAGAAAGAGGTTTTAGACAGAATTAACTAAAATATAAAGAAGACAAAGCCCAGAGGTCTTCTCTCTTATTTCTTCTCTAAAATTGTGCATAGCCCAAAGTCTAACTGACCATGCAAGCACATGGATTATTCTAGCAAAACACTAATCTGACATATATTTTATGAAACTCCTAATAGACTTTCTGTGGATGAATTAAAGCTACGCTCACTGTCCTAAGGCTGTTACATGCATCTCCAATATTTATAACAACCCTGCCCTTTCATAGATAAGGGAGTTCGGGCTCAAAAAAGCAAAGAATTTACCCAAGGCCACAAATGGACTCTCCTCGATTCCAAAATGCCATCAACTGTGGTACTCACCATTGATTTCAAAACTGCTTTACAGGGACCAACAAAAAATACACTTCATTAAATGTACAGCTCTGCTGTAAGATAAAGTTTACTTTCGAAACATTAAAATTCGAAGGAGGAAAAATAGAGCATCTGAAAATCTACAGAAATATATGGCAGGCGTTGTCTCCAGGGACAGGTTTTGCATAACCAGGTCTTTCTGTCCCCAAGACCCAGGTGTCCCCACCGCAGAGCCTGCTCTGTACATCAGGTTCTCATGATGGTAGGTCACACTGACAACTGTCACCAGAACTACCGCTGCACCACAGAAGAATTCAATTCTATCCTCCCCCTTTCAGCTTTTCCATAGTCTGCATCAGTACAGATTTTTTTTTTGTTTTTTGTTTTTTTTCTTTTTGAGAGATAAGGTCTCACTCTGCCACCCAGGCTGGAATGCAGTGGCATCATCAAAGCTGACAGCAACCTCAAACTCTTGGGTACAACCAATCCTCCCACCTCTGCCTCCTGAGTAGCTGGGACTACAGGCACCCGCCACCACTCCCAACTAATTTAAAAAATTTTTTTATTTGTAGAGACAGGGTCTCATTATGTTGCCCAGGCTGGTCTCAAACTCCTGGCCACAAGTGATCCTCCTTGCTCAGCCTCCCAAAGTGCTGGGATTACAAACAGGAGCCACCAGGCCCAGCCCAGGACTGGTTTTGAAACCTGATTTCAGTCAGGCAGACTTGATTCCTCAACATGTTGGTGTGAGGGACAGGGAAGAGCAAAACACCCTGTCCTTGGGGAGTTTACACTTGGGTTGAGGAAGTGAAGAGAGGGAGGCAGTGACATTGTCAGGTACTCCACCAAACCAGTGGAAATTGGAACTGAAGCGTGTGTTGTGCAGGGGATATTAGTGCTCCAAAAGCCTCTCTCAGACGTTCTGATTTATCTGGGGAGATGGGGGTGGCATCCCTGAACTGACATTTGGAAAGTGAGAAGTTAACCTTGGCCAAAAGAAGAAGGAACAGCATGCCTAGCAGAGGACAGTGTGTGTGTGTGCAAAGGCCCTGTGGCAGGGAGGGGCAGGAAGGGTACCCCACAGTGCAAGCAGAGCGGGGGTCTGGGGCAGCAGTGAGTGAGGAGGTTGGCAAGGGAGCAGGGACATCATAGAGGGTTTCAGAGGCCACCAGCCAACTGTCCAGAGAGATAGTGAGGAACGCAGACTCTGGAGCAAATCAGTCTCTCTGGGCTCAAGTCCAGCTCTACCATTTATTAGCTATGTTACTTGATTTTGCTCATGAGAATTTAATGGGAGATTAATATAGACGTGTGTAAAACTTTTTCAAACAGGGCTCAGCACTCAGTGCCATAGACACATCTGCTATTATTCTGGGACCAATAGAGAGACAGGGCAGGTGACACCATCAGGTTTGGGTTTCAAAAAATCACTCAAGAAGAAAGTGGCTTGTGGAGGAGTGAGAAGCAGCAGCCTGGCCTGTTAGGATGGTTGCAGTAGTCCAGGTGAGAGTTGAACAGGGCTGGTGGCGTGGAGATGGAGAGCTGGGCAGGAGGGAGAGGCAGGCAGCAGGGAGGACCAGAAAGGCCTGGAGAGGCAAAGGCAGGCCTTCCTGGTCAGCATCACTTCTGTCGCCCCCCGACAGCTCAAGAAACAGCTAAGAAGACCCAGGCAAAAGCAAGAAGTCCATTTGCAAAGAATTGCAAGGAAGCAGAAAATTAAAACACAACTGTTCATTTAAAAGAAAACACTTGCAAAACTTCCAAGGATGCCGACTTTCCTTTTGTCTGTTCCTGGGGGAATAATGGCCGTTTTCAGATGAGATTATCATCTCTGCAACTGCAGAAATCAGCGTTGCATGAGTCAGGGATAAAGACGTTTTGCTAGGTAATCAGCAACTGTCGGGAAGTGCTCAAGGATTCACTTATTTCAGGTACTGGAACCAGACAGGGTGATCCAATCCAGTTCTTTTGTTTTGCTTTTGTTTCATTTCAGGATGCAAAGTGTCTTATATGCATTTCTATCCATGGGGTGTGATGGGTGCACATTTATTCACAGTGGAAGTGTGCAAATTTGCTCATCACTGCCCCTCATCTACCACCTCCAGGGTTAAGCGCTGTTCTACAGATTCCTCTCCAGTCTTTTTGGAGTCCTCCTGACATTTGGGAGGTCTTTGGGAGCTCCCTGAGTTTTCTTTCTTGGTGCTAGGTACCCTATCTGCAAGGAGCTTTGAGCAGCACAAATTCAGGGCTGTGTGGGGAAGGCAGCTGGAAAGCTGCTGGCCATGATTCAGACTCCTGGTAAGATTGCAGAGGTGTCCAACATTTTTTTCCTTGGCTGCATGTGGGAAGAGTAAGAGCTGCCTCTGGCATGCCGTACATACACAAACAGTAAGGAAAGCTTAATAGCAAATAAAGATCTGTGCATACTTTTCATGATATCTGACTTCACAGATAAGCAAAAAATATCCACGCAAAATCAGCAGGCAGCCCATGGCCCACAGGTTGGATACCCCTGTGGGTTCAATAGTGTCTCCCCAAATTCATGCCAACTGGAATATGACCTTATTTGGGAATAGTCTTTGCAGGTATGTTTCGTTAAGGATCTGGAGCTGAAATTGCCCTGGATTTAAGATGGGTCTTAAGTCCAATGACTGGTGTCCTTATTAGGAGAGGAGGACACAGGGAGAGACACAGAGGAGGGGACTAGTGGAGGACACGGCAGTGACTGAGTGATGGCTCAGTTAGCTGAGAAAGACTCGGAGCTGAGGGAGGTGAGGAGGGATTTTCCCCTAGGACTTTGGAGAGAAGGTGCTGTGCCAGCACCTTGACTTTGCACTTCTGGCCTCCAGAACCGTGAGAGAATAAATTTCTGTTGTTCTAAGTCACCATAGTTGCAGCAGCACTGTGGCAGCCCTAGGGAGCTAATACAGACACAGGGAACAGAGAGGGACTCAGAAAAATGGCAGGGGAATCTGCGGTGTCTAAAGGAGAAAGAAAGAATCTGTTTTAACAGACTGACTCTCAGGACTCACCCTGGCCCAGAATGTGCTTTTGGGATTAGAAAGAAGGCTGTGTTGAAAATAAATGAAATTTAGACAATATGGCAGAAATGGCTAACTGCCTACCAACCGATTCCTTTTTTCCCTTCTTCTAGTCAGTAAAAGAACTGTCCCACCAAGTTTCAGCTGAGCATATGACCACCCACATGAAGAGGATGTTTCCAAGTGTCCTTTGTAGCTGGGTGTGTCCTGTGATTGGATCCTCACCAGTATTAAATCAGGGAGTGATGTACACAACTTTGGAGCCTTAATGCTGAGACAATCGGGCAGGAGCTCCCTCCTTCCTGTCATAATCTGGAATTTGAGAGTGGTGTCACGGGCCACTTTAACCACGCAGACAACAGCAACCCTCTAGGGTAGTGCTGTCTAATATGGTAGTCACTGGCCACATGTGGCTACCCACCATTTAAAATGTGGCTCATCTAAATTGAGGTATGTTTTAAGTGTGTAATATGCACTATAACAAAAAATATATAAAACATCTCACTACTACTTTCTATATTTACATGTCAAAAGGATAAAATTTAGACATATTACATTAAGAATGTAGAATTAAAATGAATTTCACATGTTTCATTACACTTTTTTAATGTGACTACTAGAAAATTTTAAATTATGTGTGTGGTTTGCTATGGGTTCAATACTGTCTGGAGGCCAGAAGTGCAAAGCATTGCATAGCATTACCCTAGAACAGGGGTCAGCAGACTATAGCTGACAGGTCAAATCCTTCCCACCAATTGTTTCTGTAAATAAAGTTTCATTAGCACACAACTGTGTCTATTTGCTTCTGTATACGCTGCAGCTGCTTTAGTGCTACAGAGGTAGAGATGAGTATATTTACTGTCATCCCTTTACAGAAAATTCTAGAGAATAGTTGACATCAGGGTAGAAGGGACCAGGTCCCACAGGCTGGATCTGAACAGACTGTAGTGGTCCACCCAACCTTGACCATCTTTCTACATCTAAAGTGTTCTGTGAGAAAGAAACAAATTTAAGTCTTGTCTGAGGCTCTGTATTTTCTGATATCATTACAACAGCTTATTATTTACCCTTTGAAATTATTTGTAGTCCACAAGAGGAGTGGTCCCTGAAGATGTGATATTTTCAGTGTGATGCTGGAGCACAGACATTTCCCAGGGGCTTGGGCCCCGACTGTTAATGGTCACCATGGACCATGAGTCTATAATGTAAGGTCAAAACTTCATCTGGAGTTGGCACCTAATGTTGAGAAAACCAAGTGATAATAGGAGTCACGAAGGTTAATTGCCAGCTTTTACTAAACGGTCACACGCTTGGCATTTTAAACCCTATTGTCACAAGACTATCAATTTAAAACCTTCAGTAATAATGACAGTTCTGTCTGGAAACAGGTTCCAAAATGCACAGTGAGCTCTCTTTTCCAGGCTTAACTGGGGGTGTGAAACAGGACTCTCCAGGTGACCGTGAGCATGTCCCCAAATCGGAAATGTCTACACATAAGAGGGGTAGTCTTTCCTCTGCCCTACCTCCTAGGCCCTGAGCTCCCCTTTGCTCCCTCTGTGCCCACCAGCTTTGAACAGAAGCATGTCCCCTTCACACCGCATCTGCAATGCAGTTATTTACCCGTATTCCCAGTGACAGCTTGGGTAATAAATTCTCCTCTCTTGGAAGTGCCTGAGAAGGCGGCCTTTTCAGCCAGGGGGAGAATTAACCTATAACCAGAGGGCCTTCTTAGCAGGCACAGCTTGCAGTCCTGCAAGCCAATCCCCAATCCTCTCCTTTTTTCTTATTATATAAATAAGAATGTCACGTAATAATGGACCTGTTTCCATGGGCATTCATGCCAGCATTGCAAATGGTCAACCATTAAAGGAAAACAAAGAAGTATGCAAGGTGGATGGGAGGGAGTGCTCTGGGTCTGTCTGTGGGTCTCTGCCTAACTAATCTCCAGCGTCTGCCCTTATCCATCCCTTTTGGGGAGGGGCGAGTGTGGACAGTCACAGAAAATCCACTCTTTGCATTTGGCCACTAACTGCACTCCATCTCCTGTAGCAAACTCAATTTAACAAACTTTCATTTCCCCTCTTTGCATGATGGGGGAAAACAGAGAGAAAAGAAGATGCCAGAAAAGTGACATGAACCTATGCTAGCCCACCCGTGGTCCCAGGAGTGGGCTGTGGGTCCCAGATGCCTTCCGGGAAGGACAAGAAGCTTTATTTTTACTGGATAAGGCTGACACAAGGTGAGAAAGTATTCTTCTGGAATTCCTACTGTTTGAGGCAATAACTTCCCAAATACTTTTACCACCTTCCTTCTCAGGACCCTTTTGCATTCTAGATTCCATGGGTCAATTCTATTCTGATTATTTGCTCCCCCTGTGTCTCAAAAACTCAAGTCCAGGGATTATGTCTTTGTTTATTCGAGGGTTGGCACATGGGCCCCTTCATACCTCCTTAATCCTTCCCCACCTTTGCCTTGAGCCAAACCTCAGCGAGTTTTGACTGGTCTCTCTCCCTGGAGCCTCCTCAATGTCCCCCTGCCTCCAGGATGCCTCAGGAACCTCCTGAAAGGAAGGAATCTTCCCTCAGTTCTGCTTACAAGTGGACTATTGTGCAATTCAAGATGGCGCCCAAATCCTGCTGTCCCCAGTTGACCTCTCCCTTTTTACCTTCCTTCCCTCTCCCAATGTTAAGCTCTTGCCACATCAAACTCCTTATTGTGCCTTAAACATACGTTCAGGCCTCTCCACTTTTATTCCTGTTCATCTTTCTGCCCCACCCCTCCTTCACCCCACCTGGTAAACTCCTATTTTCCCTTTAGGACTTAATTTAAATATCATTTTCTCTGTTAGGACTTGTCTGACACCTCCAGGCAGAATGACCTCTCATCTCATCTGATTTCTCACTGGCCTCTGCATTTATCATATTATATTTATCACCTTTGTATTGTTGTATGATAGGAGATTCTGAGATTGTTACACACCACAGCTGCAGAAGACAGGTTGTGTTCAGTCTTTATTAGGAATGCTAAGATGGTTTCATCTCTGCTTATTTGCTTTGGATAGATTCCTAAAAGTGGCATTATACAGGTGAAACAAAGTCATAAAGATTTTTAAGGTCACTGATACATGCCACAAAATTGTTTTTCAGAACTGTAATGATTCACACTTTCACCAACAATTAGAGTTCCCTTTTCATTCCATGCTCACCAGCATTGAGTTTTATAATATTTAGAAAATAAAACATACTCAGCCAATTTAACTGGCAAAACATCTTATTTTAAAAATTTGATAGCTCTAATTACTAATTGGTTAAAATTTTTCTATGCATATTTTATATGAATTGGATGTTTTTATTATTAGCTCACATTTTCCATTAGACTGTGTGTCTTATATTTGTAAAAACTCTTTCTATATTAAGAATACAGTGGCTCATGACTCCCTAATCCTGGCTTTCTGGGAGGCAGAGGTGGGAAGATTGCTTGAGCTCACAAGTTCAAGATCAGCATGAGCAAGAACAAGAACATTAGCCAGGCATTGTGGCCTGTAGTCCCAGCCACTTGGGAGGCTAAGGCAGGAGGATCCCTTGAACCCAGGAGTTTGAGGTTGCTGTGAGCTTGGCTGAGGCCATAGCACTCTAGCCTGGGCAACAGAATGTGACTCTGTCTTTAAAAAAAAAAAAAAAAAAAAAAAAAACACGTACTCTTTTTTTTTTTTGGTAAATGTTTAATCCTACTTTCAGTTTAATTTCAATATTGCTTATGCAGTTTAATGTATAGAACTATTTTTTTTCACTTCACAATACATTCCATGCTTTAGAAAGGCCTTCTCATCCCCAAATCCAATAAGCTTTAACCTATGGTATCTTCTAGAGTTTAAAATTTCCTTGGGGGGAGGAACTCTTTAATCAATAATTTTGATAAAAAGTAAAAGGCAATATTTATATTTCCCCCCAACAATTAAACAGTTGAATCATTTATTTAATAATCTTTCCCTCTATCTTTTATTACTTTTGTCAAATACCCTTCCCCTAAGGCTTCTTTCTGGGCTAACTCTTGGGCTCCATCCCTCCATCTGCCTGGATGGATTCTGGAGGCTGAAGGGTCAGCGTTAGGTTTTCTGATTTCTCAAACTTCACGATTGCCCAGTGACTTCCCCGCGCTGTGAGCTGTTCCCCTTGCCTGGCAGTCTTTTTTCTGCATCTTTCTAATTGGGTGCTGCTTCTTTAGAAACTCCCCTAACCCAGCTTAATGAGGCCTTTCCCTAGGGACCCACCGAATACTATCCTTTATTACAATCCACTGTGTAGAATACCTCACCTCTCAGTTCTCTTGACTGTTTATGCCTCCAGACTGTCAACTCCTAAAGGGGATTTTTATACTTATTATATTTTGTGTCCCTATTTTCTGGCAGAGCACTCTTCTCAAAGTAAGTCCTCCATGAGCACTTATTAATTTGAATTGAGTTAAATGGAGTTGTTGAGTTGAACTGAATTGAAGCAAATCATATTGGATGGGATGACTAATAGTTTTATAGATGAGGCTACATCCCAGATGTCTTTTCTTAGTGGATTAACTTCCCTTTCTGTATCAGTTAGACTCTAGCCAGGTAAACAGAAACCATGCTAAGTATGTAAGCCCAGGTCAGAGTTTCCCTCCAGGACCAACGTGGATCTGTAAAGAAGATGCAGCCACACTGTGCTCGCTGGGGGCAGAAAGAGGTCAGAAACAACCCAGCTTCTGCCTTCCCTCCACCCTGCAGGCTCCCACGCCGGCCTCCCCATGGCCAGGCCCAGCCAGTCACCTCCACTGGAACCTGGGAGTGTCAGCTTGTAGCATCAGCTCTCCTAACCCAGAGTAGGGCTAGAGAGGGCGTGAAGTCAAGAAAAATGGGACCAATGCACTTCTTTTTCATTTCTTTTTTTTTTTTTTTTTTTTTTCATTTTTGAGACAGTCTCACTTTGTAGCCCTTGGTACAGTTTATGGCATCACAGTTCACAGCAACCTCAAACTCTTCAGCTCAAGTGATGCTCTTGCCTCAGCCTCCTGGGTAGCTAGGACTACAGGCACTTGCCACAATGCCTGGCTATTATTATTATTTTTTTTTTTTGGCTGGGGCCAGGCTTGAATCCTCCACCCTTGTTATGTGGGGCTAGTTCCCTACTCCTTGAGCCATAGGTACTATCCAATACCTGGCTATTTTTAGAGATGAGATCTCGCTCTGGCTCAGGCTGGTCTTGAACCTGTGAGCTCAGTTGATCTACCCGACTTGGCCTCCCAGAGTGCTAGGATTACAGGTGCAAGCCACCATGCCCAGCCTCCTTTTCTTTTTTAACTTGTCAATGTTATTTGTTTCTAAATGGAGCAACTAGGGAAATGAGATAAGGAAATTCGACAAGTGAAAAATCAACCCACAATGGAAGGCAAATTAACAGCCCCCATCTCCAGAGGCTGGTTGAGGCCCCACCTGGGGATGGCTGTGGACTCTGTGTGCCTGGGAAGTCAAGGGTGAAAGAGGTCACAACAGGACAAGCATTGCTACAACTTCATCAAAGGCATGAGGGGGACATCTAGTCATCCTTTTCATTCTTCCCAGAACTTTTCCCTGATTCTGTGCTTTGTGGAGATAGATGGCTAGAACATGGGGCAGAGAGAAGGCAGAAGAGAAACCCGGGGACCCTGATCACACACAGGCTACTGGGTTAGCAGGGGCCTTAAAGTAGACCAGATTGTCTCATTAAAAACATAAAATATGCAGAAAGATGACCAATAAATGCAGAGTTCTCCCTTCAACACTCCAAATCCAGAAGACGTATGGAACAGGCTTTAAGAATTTAGTTTTGATGTGTTCCTTAGTTCAAAGTAAACATTTCACATTGTATATCAAAGCAGTACCCTGAACCCCATAAATGCATCAATGTACAAAGTTATGATTTAATAAAAAATAATTAAAAAGAAAAAAAGAATTTAGCTTTGGAGAAGAAGCCAGGTATGATGCTGACTGTTGCTAACTGGTGTGAATTTGAACAAATTACCCAGCCTGTCAGTTTCCTCGTTTGAAGAATGGGGAAATTATTAACACCAATTGTGAGGATCCAATGAGATGATGTATGGAACTGCCTGACTTTATGGTCAGCATTCAGGAAATGCTGAAGGCTGCTGTTTGGGGTGTGGTTTTGTTATTACTGGACAGGTCCTGTATAGGTGGTCCAGGCCTTTGCAGGTGCCGTGTTTTCTGCCCAGAATGCCTTCCTCCCTTGTTCCTTCCGCCTCTTTCACACTCACTCCTCAAGTTGACCATCACCTCCTTCAGGAACCCGCACAGGTCTGGGCTGGCTGTCCCTCCTTGGTGGCCCCGGGCTGCTGGTTCTTACACTTCCCATGGCACTTGCCACATTGTATTGAACACATTGCTTTGCGGACCATGAGCAGCTGCAAGACTGGACCTGAATCTTACTCATCCACCTCTCTGTCCCAGTCAGTAAGAGACAGAACCCAGGCGTTCTGAGCTACAGCCTGAGCATTGCAGACAAGAGGCAGCATGCCCAGTTAAATTCAGCTTTCAGATAAACAGATATCTTTGTAGTTTAAGTATACGCCAGTATTACATGAGACACACTTATTTAAAAAAAAATGTACTGCTTATCTGAAATTCAAACTGCATCCTGTATTTTATTCCCTAAATCTGGCCACTATTCTTCAATGCTTGGGTAAGAAACGTTTACTTCTCCATTCCACAAGGCTCACGATGGGGAAAGTTTTCTGGCATCTTTCTTGTTACTATTGCTGCTGCTCTACACGCAGCTTCACTTTCCTGATTCCAAGTTCTCAGATTTATGTTCCATCCCTGGGCCATTTTTCTACATTTTCTTCTTCCAAATGTTAAAAAGGTTATCAAGCACGAGGCTTGCTCTGTGTTGTGAGGCAGGCAGCGTTGATTCAGAAAAAAGAAACACTCTGTTGAAATGTTTTTTAAAAAAGAGATAGTGGGTGATGTGCTGAGAAGAAATGGCATTATATTTAGACCAAAGTCTGGGAAAAGCAGCCTGGCTGGGTGACAGGCAGGCAAGACAGCCTTGCCTAATGGATAGCACAAGTATTGTTTGGGGACATTTATTGCAGAATTCGACAGGGTAAAAGTGCCAAAGGTGAGCAAAATATCATCCTTCATAGGCTGCAAACACAGGCTGTGACAGAAAATAAATTGCCAGAGAAGCATCTCTTAAAGAAGAATAGGTTTAAACATGTGCCTGACTTGAGGACAGGAGATATTCAGGATTTTTATCAACTGGAGGAAGACAGCTCAGCAGAAGTTTGTCTTATTTTTTCTTTTGGGCGGATGGCATGTTGTAGAGAAGGCTGGTTGAGGATGGATAGGAAAGCATTAAAATACCTCTCTTTTATAGAAGTAAACATTGTCTTTTTTTAAAGACCACATATTTAATGTCAAATAAATAGTTTCAGAACGATACAAACAGTATGATAATAGCAGAGAGTAATGCTTATGACCACCAAATTTGGTATCAGGGAACTGAAGTTGAATTCTGTCCTATTAATAGGCTATTAATTATGTGATTGGCCAATTACTGGACTTCTCTGTATTAGTCAGGGTAGGACAGGCGCTGCTGCAGTAACAAGTACACTCAGTATCTCAGCTGGTTTCTTGTTCATGTCTCGGTTTGATTGATGCAGGTTGGGCACCAATTCTTGGAGGCTCTGTCCAAGTGAGGATGCAAGGATTTGGGTTCTTAGACACTGTTGCTTTAAACATGTGCCCTCTGAGGTTGCTGGGGAAGAGGAAGAGAGCATGGGAAACAGTGCGGGGTGGTGATGGGCCAGGCCTGGATCATTTCTGTCCAGTGGCCCCACCTGACCACCACAGAAGCTGAGAAAGGCAGCCATCCCACATGAGCACAAGGAATTATCTCTGCTGCGCTCCCCAAGCACCTGTGCAATGGAGGCGTGCCATAGCACCCCCCTACAGATCTGGCTGTTATGCACTTAACTGCTTATTCAAAGACAGTTATTGTTATTTGATTTTGAGCTGATACAGGTACAATTAATGAATTGTAAAATTAGATGTGAGTTGTAGTCAAATTCATAGAGAGAGAAAGTAAATGGTGCTTACCAGGGGCCAGCAGGAGACAGAAACAGGAAGTTATTGTTTGACGGACACACAGTTTCAGTTTTGCAAGATGGAAAAGTTCCAAAAACGGATGGTGGTGATGTTTACACACTGTGTGAATGTACTTAAGGCCACCAAGCTATATACCTAAAAGCGGGTAACATAGTCAATTTTAGGGTTATGCATATCTTACCATATTTTAAAAATAAAAACACATTTCTTAAATTAGGTCTGGGTTAACTCCAGGTCTGAGTCAACCTGGCTCAGGGACAGGGTGAGGGCTGTTTAGTGGTGTGTGTGTCCAATGGAGGTCAGGCTGGTGCTGGGCCCAAACTATTGAAACTAAAGAAATCTCAGATGATTTGCCCTTTTTGTGCTTTAATTGGGGAAACAGCGTATTTAAAGTTCTTCAAGCCTATCTTTTGAATGCAGAGTCACTTATCAGTAAAAAGAAGGAGGAATAAAAAAATTATAATTCTTGCCTTAGTTTTCCCAGTCTCCTGGGGCTGAGTCTTACCTTGGCCTAGGTCATCCCAGGTCATTGTCTCTGCTCGGAACCATCCACCTGAGGTCCCCAGCCACTGCTGCACAGCAGCTGCACCTGAGGAGCTTTAAAAACACACCGATGCCCAGGCTGCAGCCCAATTCAATTAAATCAGACTCTCTGGGGTAGCATCTGGGCACCAGCACTGTTGTAAAAAGCTCCCCAGATGACTTTAACATGCAGCAGGGCTGAGAACCGCTGACTACAGGCTGTGCTGGCCTCTTCCCAGCTGTCTTTGTGCAGAGCTCCTGGGATGGACTCAGATGGACTCAAGCTGAAGGCCCATCTCAGCTAGTGGCTCCCCAGCTGTGTGGCCTCAGACACACTGCATGACCTCTCTGGTTCTCACTCCTCATTTGCATAATGGGGCAATAAGAGCAGATGAGATGGTGCGTGGGAAACATGCAGTTCCCAGCACATGGATTAAGCGCTTAGGACCCAGTACACGTTGTTATTATGAACATTTCCTGTTACTTCTCCTGGTGAGGACAGACTTCCCATTTCCTCATAGGGATAATTTTATTTGCAGCTGTAGCCTGCTCCATTGAGATCCCTCTGACTCCATCAAAATAGAGGAAGGGGCTGTCTCTTTCCTTGCCCTTAAACCGTTCCCTCTCTCTGCCCATCACTTGCTGTTCTCTTGAGTATTCCTTCCCCTCAGAACATTCTAAATCTTGTCAAGTGAAACCCAACACGAATATAAATAATCAAATACAGATTTCTTCCTAGTGTGCATCTGCCGAGAAGTGGGACAGAGGCTTTTTATGGGAGGGGGTGGCCCTTGAGCTGCGGCTACAGGAGTTTGTTCAGGCTGGTTTGATGCTGAGGACTGTGCGGGCAGCAATGAGCTTGAGCCAGTCTGAGTTAAGGCAGGTCTGGTTCTTAATCTCCCTAAACAAACCCAATGCAGACAGGCTGAAGGAAAGGTACATGCTAGGGCTGGCCGTGGGGACTGATGGGAATGTCAAGGTTGAGCAACCTTCAACTTGGTCAATGTATAAGGAGAGACCCAGAAGCAAAATCCCAGGATGCGAGGGCCCCAGACACTGTATGAGTTCTATTCTGTCACTGTACTTGCTTTATTTATTATGCATCAAATTAAATGTAGTAAGTCAAGCCTCTACCAACTAGAGTCCTCTGCTTCGGTTGGGTGGAGGAAGGCCGGCAGCAGTTTATATGGGACAAGGAAAATGTCCAAAGGGCCCTGTGCTCCCTGGCTCTCACTGGAGGATGCTGAGGAGCCTGTTGTCTGAGTGCCCGGCAGGGAGGAGCCTGGGGCATCCAAGCCATGTCCCACGTGGGAGGTTACCAGGAATCTATGGTTGCTGTGTCCCCTTCCAGTGGCACCAAGGGACTCTGTGCCCTCGTCTGCCCCTCTCACAACTCTCAGCCTTCCAGGCTTTGGGACTCTCCTGGTTCTTGCCACTATGAGGTCACCCCTTAACCCAGTGGTTCTCAACCTTCCTAATGCCACGGCCCTTTAATACAGTTCCTGTGGGTTGCGACCCATAGGTTGAGAACCGCTGCTTAACCAGTCAGGACCTGATAAAATGAAAGTAAGGAATATGTCTTTCTCGCAGGATCACAATGAAGAATAAAGGAATTAATTTAAAAACTTTGGCACGGTGCCCAGCACATGCTTAATAAGAGTGCGGTTTTGTGGTTACCGTCAACCATCAAGAGCCCCACCCCAGCCTCCCCCAAACTCCTTCCAGCCCTTGGCTCCTAAGCTAAGCTTTCAAGAACAGGAGCATCTTCCTGTTACCCCAACACTCCCAAGATTCTGAGGTTCCATCTAAGTTCTACCTTGCTCTTAAGAGAGGAAAAAGACTCCTCCCACCAAAAAAAAGACCTTCTTACTGCTCCTGTGTTTGCAAGGACAAAAAAGCTAACCCCATAACACCTTCTCTAGCAGCTGCGAGCAGAGGGAGTGGTCAAGTCCCCTCAGAAGCAAGGCAGGGTCATTCACCATTCATTCACTTGTTCATCTGGTATTAAGCACCAACTGTGTACTGGTAGGGCAGCCCCTTGCCCTCTAGGAGACAACAGCTTAGGACAGTGTTCTCAGCCCCCACTTCTCATTAGGACCACCTGGGAGCTTTTATAAACTCCCTGCATCCAGACCCATTAAGTCATTATCTCTAGGGGTGGGACCCAGGTGGCAAACTTTTTTTTAAGTTCCCCAGAGGAGTCCAATATGTGGTCAGAAACAGTGAGGTGGCAGGAACAGTAGACAAGTTATTACAATCCAGTATTGTAGAAATGGTAAGTGTTGTACAGTGTATACATATCTTAATAAAGTTGTTGAAAACAGACAGGCAGGGCAGTGCTTGTAGCTCAGTAGGTAGGGCGCCGGCCCCATATACCAAGGGTGGCGGGTTCAAACCCGGCCCCAGCCAAACTGCAACAAAAAAATAGATGGGAGTTGTGGCAGGTACCTATAGTCCCAGCTACTCAGCAGGCTGAGGCAAGAGAATCACCTAAGCCCAAGAGCTGGAGGTTGCTGTGAGCTGTGACACTACAGCACTCTATTGTGAGCAATAAAGTGAGACTCTGTCTCTAAAAAAAAAAAAAGAAAGAAAAGAAAGAAAAAAAAGAAAGCAGACAGGCAGGTATAGGGGTTACAGAAACCCAGGGACAGAGCCTGATTTAGGCTGGGTTGGGGACAAGACTTACCCCCTAAAGAAGGAGCATATTCTCTCTGCTCAGGCATCAGAGTCAGACAAGACAGACACGCCAAGGTAATGAAGGGAAAGTGTGTATTCAAGTCTCCTTTCCGAAGCAGCAGCCCGCTATGTTATTGACAGTATAGGACACACTGCATGATTAAGTTTGTTAATTAGTATTAATAAAATTGGCACTTTTTTTCATTTAGATTAACACTTCTCAAGCCTTGGGGATAGACTGTGGTGGTTCAGTGAGAGCCTATGAGGAACTCTGGGAGAGGAAATCTGAGGGACACTCCTGCGTCTGGGCAGTCTCCAGTCCTGGCAGTGCCCCTGTGGAAAGACTCCAGATAAAGCCTCCAATATTTCCTCCCTTCCCTGGGCTTCTATGCCCCTTCTCACATCAAGAGATGGAGTCTACTTGCTCTCCCCTAGGACTGGCCTGTGGTTTTGTTTATTTGTTTTTATTTTTAAGACAGGCCATTGATTGCTCTGTTGCCCAGGCTGGAATGCAGTGGTGTCATCACAGCTCACTGCAACCTCAAACTCCTGGGCTCAAGTGATCCTCCTGCCTCACCCTCCCAAGTAGCTGAGACTATAGGTGTGCATCACTTTCCAAGCCCAGTTAATTTTTCTAATTTTTTGGTAGAGATAGAGATCTCGATCTTGCTCAGACTGGCCTCAAACTCCTGACATCAAGTGATCCTCCTGCCTCACCAACCCCCCCAAAGTGCTAGGATTACAGGTGTGAGCCACCACACCTGGCCCCCAAGGCTTGTTTTGGACAGAAGGCTGTGGAAGCTACTCTATGAGACTTCCAAGCCTGAGCCCGAGGAGGACTGGCAGACCCTCCTTCTTCTCTCTGGAGCCTAGGAATCAGGCTATAAGGAAGTCCAGCCTAGATGACCATGAGGTCAGAGGTTACATGGACAGAGGCCTTGGAATATGAATCACCAACTGAGAAGTTCCAGGTCAAGCCAAGCTCCCAAGTGAAACCAATGGAAAATGACCCTGCTGCGCCCTGACCTACACCATCACGAGGACAAGATAAACCATCATTCCAAGCAACTAAGGTTTGAAGTCTTTGGGAGTCTTTTGCATAGCATTGTGCTGTATTCCCACTGCAGTCCAGGCTGGCCTAACTAAGCCCATTTGGTCACTCCCCATTATTAGCTAGACAGCTATTGATACCCTCAGAACAAGGGCTATTATCCCCGAGTCAGGGAATTCAAGAAGGTTGTGAACTCAGATGGGAAAATGATAAAATTTTTATCTTCATTAACCTCTAGCTGAAATTTATTGTTGCCTTTAATTATGAATGAGGCAACAAGCCACAGTCGTGTGGGAGTATCTGTGACTTTGTCACTGGTAGAAATCACAGATAGATTTTTTTCATATCACGTTACAGTTGACCTTGTTGTTTAAGATGTTGATCAAGTACATATGCCATCATATTAAACACTTCTTTTTAATAATTCGATAACTATGCTTAATACAATTGGGTTCCCCTGTAATAGTAAGTATTTTATTTTATGCACTTACAACTATTATTCTGCAGGCTACCAATGGGGTCCATGGCCCTCAAAAGAAATGAGAGCACCTGAAACCGAGACAGTACGGGTCCAATGTCAGCACGCTACAAACTTCCCACCAGGTTTCACTGAAAGCAATTGTCACGTGGACTCCTGTCACCTACACAGGACTTTATCTGCAAGCTGGTGATAAGACAGTTCCTACCTACAAGGTCATATTTGGGCTCCCTCTGTCTTTTCATGAGTTACGACAGCATCTTGTGAAAAAGTTCATTCAAGGCAAATATTCTAGGGCAGGTACCAGCCTATACTTACATACTATACCCACTCTGTTAAAATATTTTTAAAATCTTTTAAACTAAGTTACAGAAACATAATATAATACATTGCCAGCCCCTTCACTCCCTTTTCACAATGAAAAAACCTTCCAAATCTTTCCACCTGCCTTGCAGTTTCCAGATGAAAATCACCTCATTAATAATGTTACAGCTCTTTTTTACCCTCCAAATCTTCAACACGTGGCCTTCATCCAGGTCAGGTGGCATTTCATTACCCCTTGAGATCAAGGTCAGGTCATCTCCAGCACCCTGCCCCTCACACGTGCTCTGCCACCATTCTCCTGTCAGGGTCTGGGAAAAGTGTAAAACATTACCCCATGCAGAACCTACCGTATATACTCGAGTATAAGCCGAGTTTTTTCTGCCCCAAAATGGCTTATACTCGAGTATATACAGTAATAAGCCAGACTGCTGCCGTTTCATGGGCGCTGGCAAAGGACATGAGACTCTTGAGTCAGAGATAAAGGGACCTTTGTTAATCACAGCAGAGCAAGGACAAGAGCGTAATGTTGGCATGGGTCCCCACATCTCCAACATCCCATGGGGGATGACGCAGAGGGTCACAGGTAGATACTAAACATATGGTAGATTTGTATCCCAGCCAAAGAACTTGCTCTTGGGAAATTTATCACTTTTAGAAAGAGTGATAAGCAAACTTGCTCTGTGTCTGAAGGGAGATGGGACTGCCTCCTGAGGAATGGCCCCGGTGAAGAGCAACCAGGGTCTTGTATTCTGGGCATACCCAATAGCCACATGCAGGGACCCTCGGGGGTCTAACACCCAGGGCTTTGTTTTCTTTATCGCAGCACTTAATTTTCCGATATTTCCTCATTAGTATGTTCTTAGCTATCTCTCCCAATGCAGCAGAAGCTCCGGAGCTCAGGGTCATCTGTCCTTTCATTGCTAATTCTCCAGCACCAGAAACAGCATGTGGCCTGCAGAAGGCCCTCAGTACATGTTTGTCGAATGAATGAGTGGGATTGGCCTCAATTTCCAGCACAGGCCACAGATTTTCCACTCCAACTGAACAGATTTCTTAGCTGTCCCCAAACACACTTGGCCTCATGGTTTCAGCTTGGAGAAGCCTCAGCCACGGGCCTGACCTCCTCTGCTGGGCACAGGTCACCGGCTGCAAAGCCCAGCACAGTGCCTCCTGCCAGCTTCTTTCACCCATGAGTCTTCTCTGGAGGCTTAGATCTCATGCATCATCGTGAAAATGCTGCTACTATCACCACCTTCTCCATCGTTACTACGTAGTTGCTAGGGCCTGTGAGTCTTGTTAAAATGTAAATATCCTTGAGTGGGGAGAAGAGAGAGAGATGAGATCACAGAGGTAGTAAAGCTGTGGTTCTCAACCTTCCTTATGCCGTGACCCTTTAATACAGTTCCTCATGTTGCAGTGACCCCCAACCATAAAATTATTTTTGTTGCTACTTCATAACTGTAATTTTGCTACTGCTGTGAATCGTAATGTAAATATCCAATATACAGGATGTATTTTCATTGTTACAAAGGGGTCTATGAATCGTAATGTAAATATCCAATATGCAGGATGTATTTTCGTTGTTACAAAGAGGTTGCAACCCACTGGTTGAGAACCGCTGTAGTACACAGTAGTACACAGTAGCAGTGACAGCCTCTAACATCTATGTTGCTATTTATTATTAGCTTTGTGGCCTTAAACAAGCAATTTAACCTCTCTAGGCCTTAGTTTTCCCATCTGCAAAATGGGAGTAATGAGCAAATCTCCCTCCTAGGGTTACTCTGAGGACTGGCTGAGCTATAGAAGGGATTGAGAGGAGTGCTTTTTCGTTATTCCTGGTGCCAGGCTATGTGACTTGCTGGCTCCATACTCCACGGGCCCCCCTGAGAGTGCCTCACCCCATTCACGTGCCACCCCCTTGCAAGGGCAGAGGCTGTGAGAGAGGATACCTGGAAAAAGTAAGGTCAAAGAGAACAGAGTTCTTCTCAAGGAGACCCCAAGGATACACGGGTGACTCAGCTCTTAGAAATTTGTAAAAACTTTAATTCCTGCGACCTGGAGGCTGATGCTTGCTTCTGTGAAGTCCTGTAGTTCTGTAAAAGCAGAGCGGCTTCTCCAGCTTGATTCAAACTGGCCAATGAGAAAGGTATCTGTGGGCTGGAACTTTTAGGCTGGGATAAAAAGGAGAAAACTGAGCCAGTTGGGCAGTGCGGCCATTTCAAATTCTTCTGTGCTGAGGCTCCACTGGCTGTGATAAAACCATTCCTCTTATGAACATGGTGTCTGGGTGTCTGTTCTCTCCACTGGGCCTTGTCTCCTTGCAACAGCTGTGCCCCCTGCCGCTTCTCACTCTGCCCCAGAACTCACAACTGGGGCAGGGGGAGGACTTCAGGAGCTCTTTGAGCAGATGTTCACTGATGAAGTCAAATCCTTCACAGAAATGCAAGGTTACTCAGTTAACACGGCCCCCCGTGAGAAAGGACTTTGTTGAAAAAGAAGAGACTTGCTGAACCCAGTGCAGTGGTCACTCCACATTTCAGGTCTTGTAAGGGAAACAAGTGTTATGGTGGGTAACCTTGATGAAGGTTCATAGAACTTCACAAAACCCCTAAACGTGTATCTCCCCTTCCACCTTTGCAATCCTAGGCATGTCCACTGGCCTCACTATGTTTTCTGGGATATAAAAAGCAAGTTCTTCCAGGTGGTGCCTATGGCTCAAGGAGTAGGGCGCTGGTCCCATATACTGGGGGTGGTGGGTTCAAACCTGGCCCCAGCCAAAACTGCAAAAAAAAAAAAAAAAAAAAAGCAAGTACTTATAATGGATCCCCACTGGCCTGAGCCAGTCTTTTTTTTTTTTCTTCTTTTTTTTTGAGACAGAGTCTCGCTCTGTTGCCCCAGGCTAGAGTACACTGTCGTCATAGCTCAACACAGCAACCTCAAACTCCTAGGCTTAAGTGATCTCCTGCTCAGCCTCCCAAGCCTGCTGGGACTACAGGCACCTGCCACAATGCCTAGCTCGTTTTTCTATTTTTTGCAGAGACAGGATCTTGCTCTTGTTCAGCCTGGTCTCAAAATGGTGAGCTCAAGCAATTCACCTGCCTGGGCTTCCCATAGTGCTAGGATTATAGGCATGAGCCACAGCACCTGGACTGGCCTGCACCATTCTTTCCCCTTCAGCACCACTTCTTTACTGAATAAAAAAAAGTTACATGTTCATAGAACTTTACAAAGCACCTGAATACCTGAATATATATCCCCGCTTCCATCTTTACAGTCCTGGGAGGTAGGTATGTCCAGTGGCCTCATCATCCTCCCACTTTACAGAGGAGGAAACTGAGGCACGGAGGCTATAAATAGTAGAGCTGATATTCAAACTGTGTCCCACTCCTGTAGTAAGAAGAATAGAGGGTCCATGTCCTAATCCCCAGCACCTGTGACTATGTTACCCTACAGGACAAAAGGGACTTTGTAGATGTGATTCAATTAACAATCTTGAGATGGGAAGATTACCCTCAACCATCCAGACAAGTCCAACCACAAGTTCCTGACTCAGAGAGGTCAGAGTCATAAACTGGAACACAGAGATATCACAACACACACGGGCAGGCTCAAGCAGCCAGGCAGGCGAAGAGATGGATCCTCCCCAGGGTCTCCAGAAGGAACACAACCTTTGATTTTAGCCTCTGACCCAGTTAGGACTTCTGACCTCCAGACCTGTAAGATAAATCTGTGTTGTTTTAAGCCACTAACTGGGATGTTTGTTAAAGCTACAATAGGAAAATAAAACACCCCCCCCCCACACACACACACCCATACACACAGCCTGCCAGAGCACCACGGGCATTTCAAAAAGCATGTTATTGTTGGGTGGCGCCTGTGGCTCAAAGGAGTAGGGTGCTGCCTTCATATGCTGGAGGTGGTGGGTTCAAACCCAGCCCTGGCCAAATACTGCAAAAAAAAAAAAAAGCATGTTATTGTTAAATGAATCTGCACTTGATGGGAAGAGCGGGGAAGACCCACAGGATCCTGAAATGTCCTCTGATGTCCCTGTCCCCACAGTGAGTGGTTCAAAACATGCCTTCTGGCGTTTGTAACCCCAGCTCTGTTACTCACCATCTGAGACTATAAACAAATAATTTAGTTTTCTCATGCTTCAGTTTCCTCATCCTGGCTAGTGGTGAAATGGGACAGTCGTCAAGGGCTGGGAGAATGAAATGCTCAGAACAGTGCTGAGCGCACGGCTGTTAGCTATTATTATTAAAGGACATTTAGTCCTTGCGAAGCTTGTTAGACTTGGAGCACAGTAGAAGGGGTAGCAGCACATGGGGGGAAAAAGGGACAAAGGAGGGATCACTTCTCGAGCTCCCGCTGGGTGCCAGGCAGTTCTTGGGAGCTGCAAGCACAGGACACATTATCTGATCGACTTTCTCTGAGGTGGGGTGCAGGGGTGATGAATAGCCAGTCTCCGTCACACAGTGGGGGAGAGGGGCAGAATTCACACCCCAATTTGTTAGTTCCAAAGCCCCGTCCAGAAATGCCCCTTACACTTCAACAAGGGCAGACAGACATTGGAGGGACCCTGATGAGCATATTGATTTTCTAAGCCTCGGTTTTCATCCAGAAAGTGAAGATGAGGTGACTAATAACCATCTCCTGGGATTATTGGAGGAATCAAAAGGGAATATGCATGAGATTCCTTCACACACACACACACACACACACACACACACACACACCCCGACATGCCATTCAAATGCAAGGGGTGAACATGACACCTAGCAAGGAACAGTCCAGCTGGAATGCATGGAGGAAGGGCAGGGTCAACGGGGTGGCCCAAATATGCACATGGTGGGTAGGAATAGGGAATAAGGACCAGAGCCAAAGACCAGCCTGGCACATTTCACACAAGGGTGTGTGTTCAGCAGCTGGCGCTGGGCAGGCCACCATGTGAGGCAGTTGGACACTTAGTCCCATGGCCAGCCCTGCCCCCCTCCCGCCCCCGAAGTGGGAGATTCCCACAAACTCTCTTCCTCTTAAAGAAAGAAGCAGTGGAAGATTTGAAAGGAGTGTGTGAGCCTTTCAAAGAGCCGCTAATTCATTGCCAGCAACCACAGCTGAAACTCTGAGTAGAACCACAGCTGAAACTCTGAGTAGAGTAAGTTCTGACTCACGGTCTATCAGCTGATGGCTTTTCCAACAGGAAGTGGCCAGACCTTTGGGGTCATCTGGCAACCTGCTCCATGAGCAGATGTTTTGTGGTGGCTGGTAGGTCTCTGTGCCTCATGCTCCCAGATAGGGTGGCCAATTCTCCTGGTTTTCCCAGGACTGAGGGATTCCCGAGACACAGGACTTTCAGTACTAAAACTGGGAACCTCTTGGGCATATTAGGACAAGTTGGTCGCCATATTCCAAGGACTCTTCCCCTCCTCCAACCAAAAGCCTATTGAGAACTCTCCCCAACTTGCCCTGGAATAACATGGCTTTTGTGCCCTCAAGTTTGAACTCCCTGCCTAAGGCAGAGATTGACAATAGTTCCAAAGCAGTTGCAAACACGGTCCATTCCTGGAGTGTTCGCGACAGTTTGCAAATAGCTTCCCACACATTGACATGTTTACTTTTTAGAACATTCTCAAGGCCAACGATAATAAAACATAACTGTCTTAGAAATGCTTTAGACTATAAAAGAGAGAAAATAACTGTGATGATTTAAGCAAACAGATTGTACTATTTCTTTTCCCAAACAAAAAGTCTAGTAGGAAGCAACTGCTGGGTTTGATGCTACAGCACAATGATATCAGGGCAGTTATCTGCAACTCTCCTGGTTTTCCCTCATGGTTATAAGGTGGCTGCCATGGCACCAGACATCTAGTTTCATTCTAGGCAGGAAGAAGAAGGCTGATGGAACACTTCTAGTAGAACACTTCTAATGTTCTACTTAGGTTTCTCTGGCCAGAACAACGTCAGTGTGGCCACTTCCAGCTGGATGGCCACTGGGTGAATGAAGTATTTCACTTTCTAGCCTCTATAGTAGAACAAGGTAAGGGACAGAAGGAATAGGAATAGTGCTGAGTAAACCACCTAAGTCATTCCCACAATATGAATAGAAGATTGGTTCTTGGAGGCTAGAAGAGGCCAGAAAGACCTAGAATATCATGAAGCCCAATAACTCTTGACACTTCATTGCATATTAGAATCATCTGAAGATCTTTTAAAATAATGATGCCCAGGCTCTACCTTGAATCACTTAAATAAGAATCTCTGAGAATAGGTCCTAGCAGTGCTATATTTAAATACTTCCCAGTTGACTAATGTGCAGCCAGTCTTATAAGAAGCCCCAGTGTGGTAGCTCCAAGCCACATGTGGCTATTGAAATTGAGATTAGGTCAAATTTTGTAAAATTAAAAGTGTAGTTTCTCAGTCATACAGACCAGCATTCCAAATAGTCAGTAGCCAGGCATGGCTAGTGGCTACCAGATTGGACAGCCCAGACATACAGCACTTCTATCCTCATAGACCGTGCTGTGGTTGGACAGAGGAGCCTGAGAGTGAGGAAGACTGTTGGGAATTTCGAGGCCCTTTAAATCTAGCTGGGATGAGGGAGGCAAGTCAGATGGCTATGACCTGGAAGCAATATAGAAGAGTGGTTAAGGGCATGAACTTGGGCCAGACAACCCAGGTTTTATTCCCAGACCTCTGCCCCCATACACACACGTATAACTCTACTTGGGTAACCTCAGACAAATTAACTAGTCTGACTGTGCCTCTGTAGGGGTAAGAGGGAAATGTCCCATTTACCCAGAAAGTTCAGTGAAAGATCAATGGACAAGGCAGATTCATAAGAGGAAGAGGTTTATTTACCATGCACATAGGGAGAGTCACAGAGTGACCACCCATATCCCAATGAAGTCCAGAAATGTTTATACCTTCCTTTTAGGAGGGAGGGAGAGATGAGGAGCACAGGTAATCCCATCTGGAGGAAATTAATGGTTGCTAGAGAGAATGGATAGGGAAACGGATTGACTTGTAAATGATTCTCTTTGCAAATTAAATTAACCTTGAGAGACAGGTATTATATTTAAAATGATTTGGGCCAGATCTGGTTACATCCTTGACCTTCTTTTCTGCAATCTGTTAAGACAGGGAGAGGGAGTCAATCGCCCCTTTGATCTTCTGATCACTCAGCCAGTCCACTTTATGCAGACAGAGGGAAAGCTGCCTCCAATGCTTTTTGATTTTAATGACCTTTAATTCAAAATATTCTTTATACCAGGAAATCATATTTTGGGGGAGATGTCCTGAGCTCCTTCAATACATCTCTAGGGGTTTCAGGGAGGACTCTTTTTTTTTTTTTTTTTTTTGAGAGTCTCACTATGTCACCCTTGGTAGAGTGCTATGGCATCACAGCTCACAGCAACCTCAAACTCTTGGGCTTGAGCTGTTGCTCTTGCCTTGGCCTCCCATGTAGCTGGGACTACAGGCGCCCACCACAATGCCCGGCTACTTTTTGATGCAGTTGTCATTGTTGTTTAGCTGGCCCAGGCCGAGTTCGAACCCACCACCCTCAGTGTACACTACAGGCACTGAGCCTGCAGTGAGGACTCTTAGCTGACACCTGGAACATGTTCAGGATGGTGCCCCGGCATGTGCCACCTGTCACATGTGTCAGCTGTCAACGTCATCCAGGAGACATGACAGAGGGGCCTCCCCAGGCACAACTAAGATACTAACTCTCAACCGGAGACTGCTCCTAGACTTCCCAACAAGGATCCTGACACTGACCTTTCCACTTCCCCATTGCTAGGAGTCTGACTTCCTGGTGCTCAACTTGCCCCCACCCCCACCCCCCCACCCGGACCCTGGCACTTAGGGTGAGCAAGAGAATGAATAAATACACAGGCACTGAACACATCTTGGGTTCGTTCATAAAGTATAACCAAGCCCTTGCACTTGGTACTTGGTCCTGGGTGCTACAGCTGCAGAAAGCCTGAGGGCAGGAGGCAGGCTTTGTGGTCCCGAGCAGACTGCCTGCCCTCCCTGTGCATGCAGCCCCCAATCCATAAAATCAGGGCTGCATCTGACATAGAGTACAGCCTCTGAAGGGCATTAAACCTCTGAAACTCAAAATTTTCCTTTTTTGGGGAAAAATTACAGCTTTTTAACCAGGGTGGCTGTATCCGGGTCTTCTTCTGGGGCTTCTGTCCAGGATCTGCCCAGTATGCAATCAGAGTGCTTTCCCATCTCTCAGGGCTGCGACCCCAGCCTCCGATCCCCTCTGCCTGCCCAGGCTGTGCTAACAGCTTCTAGGCTGTGCATTACAAGATGCCATTCACTGCTGCAGAAATGAACAAGATTGCCCCTCCTTGCCATCTGAGGATTCTGAGTTGGGGACGCTGCCCCCTCAAATCGCCCTGCTCCAACAGCCCTGCTTCCCAGGGAAGGAAAAGCTTTTTCAGATGCAGCAACCTTGAGCCTCAGCGCATCTGCTCCTGGCGCGCGAATGCCACAGCGCGGCAGACACGCCGCAATGGGTCCCTGTCATTAACTGGCTGTCAGGCTCCGCGGATGATGGAGCTAAAAATAGCGCGCTATAGATAGAACCATCTCCCCCGCGGGCAGGCGCAGGCTGCGAAGGAAGTGGGGAGCAGGGGCTGGGCGGCGCTGGCTGCCCTAAAGGGACGTTCGTGCTGGTCCCCAGCTCCCCGCCGCGCGCTCCTGGGCAACCTCCCGCTTCATCCCAGGGCACCTCCCGCCCCTCATTAACCGCAGACGCGCCCGCAGGTTCCAAATCCGCGCTTGGCCGGGGCTCATTTGCATAAAGCTCCCTGGATAAAAGTGATAAGGCCCCAAACAGTCCAAGGAGACCGCGCAGATGAAACCCGGGCTGCTCGCTCAGGAGGCGAGCTATTTATAGAATCCAAATATCAGCATTTTCCACCCATTTACACAAAGCAATTTCAGCCTTTTTCAGATGAGAAAAGAGCCGTCGCCCCGGCTGTCATTCATTCGGGTGTAGGAATCACATTCGGGGCCAGGAAGCTCTGATTTTATAGGTAACCTCGAGGCAGGCTCGGATTAAAGATCATTGGCGACATAAAATGTAGGCCGTCATATTTTCCCTGTGAACATGTTCTGCTAATAAAAAATGTTTTAGTAAATAAACTCGGGGAGATGCATTACTGGGTGGCATTTATCCCCCCCCCCCCCCAACTTCACCCTGAGTGTGTGGAGCCAGAGGATGAGAGAGACAGAGTACTGTAGAGTTCTGTCTTCCACGGCCACAGCTGAGCCCTCCAGCTGCTGGAGAAGCCTCTAGCTCACTCTCCACCTCCAGAGTCAACCAGCATACTGTGTAGATCTCTGCTGAGATGCTCATTTTGTTGCTTCTTTTAAAAAAGTGGAGAGGAGGATGTGTTTCCAAATAATGATGGGGCTGGCAGGGCTGCCTGACAGCACAGACCCTGGGGACAGGCAGACTTGGGGTCAAGTTCCCGCCCTGCTGCATCCTAGCTGCATGCGTCTGGGGGTGACCCAGTCCTGCTGAAGTTCAGTGTCCTCACCTGTTAAATGGGGGATAATAGATTTTCTTTCATTGGAGCATAGTGAGGATTAAGTGATCAAAAGCAGGAAAAGTGCCTAGAAGACCAATAAATGGCAGATTTTATTATCATTGTGCCCAGAAACTGGAAAATTAATCCAGGGTGTCCGTGAATACCATTGGCCTCCCTAGAGCGTTAAGATTTATCAAGCTTCTCCCAGGCTAACCACAAAAAACATCACTGGAGTCCTCCATGATCTAATTTTGGTAAAAAGTTTGATTTTTTTTTTTTTAAGCAACATTTACTTCTTCCAGTTCTGTGGCTGGTGAGGAGTTTCCGCAGCTGGACTCACCTGGAATCCCTTATGCAGCTGGGCTAGGGCAGCTGGGCTGTCTGCACTGATTTGGTCACAATGACCATGGCAAACGATGTAGGGCTTTTGTGGATGGTTATGAATGATATGTGGAAACACACATGCATGCACACAAGCACGCACACAGACAAGTCTTTTTGTTCTGAATGACCCTCAGAAGGAACTTAATGGTCTTATGGGCACTGTAGCAAAGGGGTGATTTGAGGGATCAAGTGTTCAGTCATGACTCCACTGAGAGGTCTTCACTTCCGGGCACAGATCCTGGTGCGTGAGACGGATCCTCTCCAAATCTCCTGGTATGCTGACCCGACTTCCTGATTTGCCCCAACCAGGCAAGGAGCAGAGCTGTCATAGGTCTGTCTGTTTCTCAGGATCCCATCTTCTCATCCCTTTCTTCCCCACAAACGCATCTCTCTTCTTGATGTCTACCCCAGTTGCTCTCACATTTTAGAGTCGTCAAAATCACCAAGACAGCTCCCAGACTATGGAGCCCCACACCCCAAGATTCTGATTCAGTTTCCCTGAGATAGAGCCCAAGAAGGTCTATTTCAAACAAATTCCCAGATGATGCCAAGTGATGTTGATATAGGGATCCCATTTTGAGAGCCAATGGTCTAAAGAAACCCAGATGGAGGGCGAAGGACTGGGAATTTCTGCTGTTAATTTCTCATCATGTCTTGTAGAGCCTCAAGGCATACACTCTTTTAGTTTTGCTGGGTCTGGCTATTTTGAGACACAAAAGTAACCCTGTAATAAGGAAAGACTGCTTTGGGGATGCGACAATAGAAGCTGAGGATGTCACACGTAGAATTAGCTAGGTGAGGAGCCAGGGAAGCGCAGTCCCAGCAGCAGAAGTACCCTGAACCTGCAGCCACATTGCCCGGGGTCTGTTACTCAAGGAACTGACTACCAGCTGTGGCCCTTTTCATCACCTGTCCCTGCCCTTTGTTTCTCTCCTGACACCCCTCCTACCTGTCCCAGACCCAGCAAGTCTTGTTGGTGGGTGCCTTGCCGTAGTTGATTGTTTTCTTCATTGCACAGTTTCCCTTATCTATTATTGCAGCATAATGAATCCCAACATTTACTCACCCCAGTTCTGTGGCTGATGGGGAGGTTCTGCAGCTGGACTGGGGCAGGTGGGCTGTCTGCACTGCGCAACTCTCTGCATATAGCCTTTTATGGCATGGCCACCTCAGTGCAATGTCCCCAGAAGGGGGAGAGAGGAAACACAAGTCCTCCTATGATCTAGATCCCAGAACATTCCTAGTGTGACTTCTGCCACATTCTATTGGTGAGGGAAACTGGAAGGCAGGAGAGGAGAGAAAAGTTTGTTCCTTTCCCTCCTGTTTTCTGCCTGTTCTTCGCCCACAGCCTCAGCAACAGCTGTTCCAGTTTTCCACACCCTTTTAGATCCAGCCTAGATACCAGTTTTGCAGGGCTCTTCCCCCATGTCCCTAAGTCGCAAGGACCCTGACCTCTGCTGATTCCCTCATCTTAAGGGTAGAGGCTGCCTTCCTTCAGTTACTACCCCTCTGCCACCTTAGTGATCCTTTTTTGCCTTTTCAATACTCTGTTCAACCAAGTTCCTATATTAAATTATCTCTACGAATGTGGTTTCTGTTTTCTCCGACTAAACCCTGACACATAGTATAATCAGCTAAAATACACTCTGCTGCAAGTATCAGAGATCCAACTGTTGTTGGCTTAAACCAGAGGTCCTCAAACTTTAAATAGGGGGCCAGTTCACTGTCCCTCAGACTGTTGGAGGGCCGGAGTATAGTTTAAAAAAAAAAACCTATGAACAAATTCCTATGCACACTGGACATATCCTATTTTGAAGTAAGAAAACAAAACGGGAACAAATACAATCACACCACCTCACGTAGCCTGTGGGCCGTAGTTTGAGGACCCCTGGATTAGGACATTTACAGTTTACTCAAGAAGAGAACTGGAAGATTAACAGTCTCAATAATGTTCCAAAAAAACCCTAGTTCTATCTTCCAACTCTGCCATCTGAGGGGAGTTGTCTTTTCAGCCTCATGCTTGTCACCTCATGGTAGCAGGATGGTTGCTGCAGCTCCAGACATCATGGCTACATTCCATGGAACAAAAACCAGGATCTGTTCTGCCTTGGTTCTCAGAACTCCTTCTTTGGCTTAATCTCACTTTCTCTTTTTTCTCAAAATTTTCCCAACAGACTTTCCCTTACATCTCATTGGTTCAAACTAAGACAATTGTCACTCCTAACTACAAGGGAGGCTAGTAAATCAACTTATTTTTATTTATTTATTTCAGAATATTTTGGGGGTGCAAATGTTTTGGTTGCATGAATTGCTTTTGTACTCTTGAGTCATCCTATGCCCATCACCCAGAAAGTGTCTATTCCACCTGTTAGGTATGAATTTACTCTTCCCCTGCTTGTCCCCCCCCCCCACCTAAAGAAAACTCAATGCTGCCCATTGAGTTTTATTACCAAATGGGCACACGAGTTGATCAATGAGTTCCAGTTTAATAGCAAGTATATGTGGTTTTTGTTTTTCCATTCTTATACTACTTCACTTAGGAGAATGGTCTCCATTTCCATCCAGGTTGTTACAAAAGGTATTACTTCACTATTTTTAATGCGGAGTATGACTCTATGGCATACACAGTTATTAATCCAGTTAGGTACTGATGGGCACTTGGGTTGGTTCCCACCTCTTTGTGATTGTGACTTGTGATGCCATAAAAATTTGAGTGCACATGTCTTTTGGAGAAAATGACTTTTTTCCTGTGAGTGAATGCCCGATAGTGTGATTGCGAGATCTAATGGTAGGTCTACTTTTAGTTCTTTGAGGTCTCTTCATAAAGACTTTCCATAGCGGTTGTACTAGTTTGCAGTCCCATCAACAGTGTAAAGTTCCTTTCTCTAAAGTATCCATGCCAGCATCTGTTGTTTTGGGAATTTGGGGGGGAAAAAAAAAAAAAAGCTATTCCCATTAAACTTAGGTGTATCTCATTGTGGTTTTAATTTGCATTTCCCTGATGATTAGAGATGAACATTTGTTATATGTTTATTGGCCATTAATTCGTGTTCTTTTAAAAAGCTTTTGTTCATGTCTTTGTCCACTTTTTTGGGAGTTTGATTTTTTTCTTGCCGATTTGCTTGAGTTGTTTGTAGATTCTAGTTATCAGCCCTTTACCAATATATAGTGTGCAAGTATCTTCTCCCGTTCCATAGGTTGTCATTTCACGCTAAAGATTATTTCCTTGGCTATGCAGAAGCTTTATAATTTAATCAGGTGCGATTTTTATTGTTGCTGTGGTTGTCTTTAGGGTCTTCGTCATAAATTCTTTGCCTAGGCTGATGTCTGTAAGACTTTTTCCAACATTTTCATCTATAATTCTTATAGTTACAGGCCTTGGGTCTAAGTCTGTTATGAATCTTGAATTAAGTTTTGTGAAGGGTGAGAGGTGGAAATCCTGCGTCAATCTTCTGCCTGTGGCTATCCAATTTTCCCAGCACCACTTATTGAATAGGAATTCTTTTCCCCAGTGTATGTTATTGTCAGCAAAAAGGAGAAATCAGGAGGCCTGACTTTTGTAGACTTCAGGCTATCTTGCAGGGTTACAGTAACCAAAACAGCATGGTTCTGGCACAAGAACAGAGATATAGATCACTGGATCCAAACAGACTACCAGGTAAAATAGCATCTTCATACGGCCATCTGATCTCAGTACATTTAGTATCTAGCAAAGGAGGATAGGATTACCATAACAGCCTGAGAGCAATCACCATTCTACCCCTGGGGCTCCATCTAGAACCTGAAAAAAGAAATCAGGGTACTCTTCTCAGTGGGAAGTAGAGGAGGGGTGTCCGTATTGGGGACCATGCCAGGTAAACACTCCCGTCCAGCTGGTTTACTTTACTGCCTTCCTTGCCCCCCCCCCCCCCCCCCGCAGACCCATTGGCACTTAGCTCCCTTCCAAGACTGCTTAGCCACGATTTACTGGAGCCTCTGGGGTCCACCCCACGCAGCATGAGATGGGAAGATGGACAGATGAACTGTGGCCTCCACTGCTCTACATGTGCCGCTGGACAGGCCTAAGCTCTCATCCCCAGCTCCCAGGACACCCCAGCTGGCCCTGGCTCCATGCTCCCGGCTGAGGGCTCTCTGTGTGGCCAGCTAGGAGGACACATCTCTCCCTCCAAGCTCAGACTCTCTATGTGTGTCCAGGCTGTGGGCAGGAAGAGAGGTTCTGGCCTTTAGAAAATTTAGAGGCTGACCTGGGGCCTGCCTCCCCTTCTGCTGGCTGCTGCCTGTTTTCTGGTTGCCTGTGTTACATTTGAAATCACGGAGCTTTGCAAAATGTTTCCTCTCTCTTTAGGTCTGGCTTTTCAAAACTGATCCCTTCCTAACAAGGGCCAGACATTCTAGCCAGGAAGCTGGAAAACACTGCCCCAGGCTTGTGTGGCAGCCAGCTCCCTGCCCTGGCTATGAACAGAGCTATGCTGTTCCCAGAAAAACGGTTGGGTGGGCTCTCCTGGGGGCTGTAGCCTTCACTGTGTCATGACCACCCAGCAGAAAGGGGGCACATGCCATAAGCTCTAGCACACCCATGCCTGTATGGGTTTTTCTCACACACGCCCCCCCCCCCCCCCAATGATCACTGGAAATGGAAAACAGTCCCCAGTATGTGAACTTGGCAATCTCCCTCTAGTGCTGTTTCTCTCCCATAGCCTCTTGGGATCAAAATGTGGGGAGAGGCTTCCCACCTCGTTTATATTATACCCCCTTCTCAGCCCCAGCTAAGCCACAGCGGCTTGGGTTGGTCACTGTTCAATTCCTAGGGCCTGGCGCAGGGCTGAGCAAACAGTGGGCACTCACCAGCTGCTCTCTGAATGAACGAAAGCTTCTACTCCCTGCCCTCCCTCTGTCCCCATGGCCCAGGATGCTATGCTCTCCCTGACAAATCCCACTAGTCCTTCCAGGTCCAGCACACACACGTTTTCCAGAAAGCCCTCCATTCCTGTCCAGTGGTCAAAGGACTTGGGAGTTCCTTCTTCCTTCCTCAGGCCTCTGTCTGAACTTCAGCCCTTGTTCCTTCTACTTAGAATGATTTTCTTTTCTTTTCTTTTCTTTTCTTTTTTTTTTTTTTTTTTTTTTTTTTTGAGATAGAGTCTTACTTGGTCACCCTCAGTAGAGTGCCGTGAGGTCTTTAGCTCATGGCAACCTCAAACTCTTGGGCTCCAGCAATCCTCCTGCCTTGGCCTCCCAAATAGCTGGGGCTACCGGTGCCCAGCACAACGCCTGGACATTTTTAGAGATGGGGTTTCGCTCTAGCAGAGACTGGTCTCGAACTGGTGAGTTCAGGCAATCCACCCGCCTCCGCCTCCCAGAGTGCTGGGATTACAGGTATGAGCTACCACACCCAGCCTTGTTTAGAAAGTATTTTGCTCAGCTTTATGTTAGAGCAAAAACATAAAGGCCTGTTTCCCTGCTGTGTGTTGGTTACACGTTGACAGGAACGGGAGACCCATGCTTGGCACATAGTAGGCACTTAATGAATATTAATAAATAATAATTAAAATTACATATTTATATATTGTACATATAGTATATCTGTATATATACATTATAAATGTAATAGTTTGCATATGTATATTGCATTTATAGCACATATGTATATAACATGTATATATGCAATATGTGATGACATGAATTATATATTGTCTAGGATAATTATTCCAGGCATATTAACTCATTTCATCTCCCCAGCAGCCCTAAGAGTTGCTAAGAGCACCAAGTCAGTAGAAGAGAGAGCTGAGATTCTAGCAAGTAGACGACCTGGTTTGAAAAGTACATCCTAAGAAACAGGTGGATGACAGTTTGACCTAGGTACATCCAGGGAGGCTGGGCGGTGCCTGTAGCTCAGCACGTAGGGCGCTGGCCACATACACCGAGGCTGGTAGGTTTGAACCCGGCCTGAGCCAGCTAAACAACAATGACAACTGCAACAACAACAAAAAAAATAGCCAGGCATTATGGAAGGCCCCCATAGTCTCAGATACTTGGGAGGCAGAGGCAAGAGAATCACTTAACCCCAAGAGTTTGAGGTTGCCATGAGCTGTGATGCATGGCACTCTACCCAGGGCAACAGCTTGAGACTGTCTCAAAAAAAAAAAAAAAAAATCCAGGGAGGCTTCCTGAAGGAGGGAATAGATGAATTGCTTAGAGGAGAGAAAGGCTGTGGTCTTAGTGTGAGCTGGCAGAGAAGTGGATGGTCCCTGAGCAAAGTTGGCTGCTTTTTTTCTATTCCTCTCTCATCCTGCCTTAAGTCAGCAACTTCAAGAGAAGCTGCTTTATTTGGTTCCAGGGAAACGTGGTTCCAAGGAACATTATCCTGATACGCTGACTGCCCCAGCCCAGATAGCTATTGGAAAGACGCAGGTCTCAGCCTATCAGACCTTTAGTGAGTGTTTCTGGTGGGTTACAAGGCGCATTACTTCCCAGCAGGTGTGTTCCAGGAGCAGCCTAAACGCCATGCACTGTAGCTAAAGGCTCCTTCCCCATCTGCATGATTTCTGAGGCCGTCAGCTGGGGCAACGTGTGCCCTGGTCCCCTCACTGCCATCTGGCAGCCTTTTGGAAATCATAGCTCCCCCACACCCATTAGGTAGAGTGGGGTCCCAGCCAAGGCCGTGGGTAAAGCAGGGTTGGGACTATAGGTGTGGGTGTGGTGAGCAAGGACCTCCCTGTGGCAAGAGCTTTCTGAAGTTCCCGGAGCTGGTCTGGGCTCCGTTTGTGCAGCGCCCAATTGATAAGCACTTGGCAGCCACAGAAATCAAATTGTCCACAGGACGCTCCTCTGGGAGGTGCCTTCCTCAGGCAACTACCTGGGAACCTCCAGCCGCTGCCGCTGCCCCTGAGCCCTGCCCTGGCCACCCGCCCCTCCCAGGCAAGGGGACCGTCCCTCTGGGGACAGACGGGGCCAGTAAGCATGTACTCTCCTCTGTTGCCAAGAGATGTCCCAAGAGATGTCCCAAGAGAATTTTTCACTCACCTCCTGGACAACTTCACCAACAAAGGCTCCAGGGAAGTTCACAGAGCTCAGTCGGTCATGGGAAAGAAACACGGCATCCACGGCCTCCATGCTTAGCTGGTTCTCCAAATCCCTCCAATGAAAGAAATGCTCTCCGATGGCCAGGTTGTGTAAGATTCACGGACTCCAGAACAAAGGGGCTAATGTGAGGTGCGGCAGGAAGTGAGGGTGCTGGACAAACTGGTTGTCTGTTTCTGAATAGACCCTAAATCCTCTTTCTCTGTTTCACTGGACACCTATAAGGTGGGTGTTGCCTTGGGTCATGACTCCTGAGCTTTAGTGTGTAAAGAAATTTCCTAAAGCAGGTGTTAGGAGCTGCCCAGTCTCCAGACCCCCTCACTTAGTTGCTCTCTGGCAAAGCCAGGAAAATGCATGTTTACTAAACACTGTGCGAACTTGGCTGGTAGGTGGTTCTCAGCTGTAGTTTGAGACCACTACAGGAAGTGACTCCTCCCTTCACTGAACCTCCCTGAGCCCCGTGGCAAGGATGCTGTCTGCTTCGCTTCATTCGGGCACATGTCACTGTTCTGTTCTTCCTCCTTTCCACCCCTTAGGCATCATGCTGGGTCTCAGAACACATCCTCTGTAACCCATCCCATGGGGGGACCCTCGCAGTCCTGTGTTGTCCCTTCCACAGTGCTTCTTGGGTCTCCATGTAGCCATCAGCAGAAATGATGACGTGTTCCTCTGCTTGTCCCCAGTGCCCAGCATGACGATGGGCTTTACCAATATTCTTGAGCAACCGTATTACATCTTGATTAAGTACTTCTCTTGCTCCAGGCCCTGGACTAGTTGCTAGTGCAGAGAAGAAAGAAGACAGACAAATCATTTTAACCCAGACTGATAAATAGAACATTAAGTATAAAGAATCAAATCTGGCTGGGCACAGTGGATTGTAATCCCAGCACTGTGGGAGGCCAAGGTGAGTGGAACCTAAGCTCACAGGTTTAAGACCAGCTTGAGCTAGACCAAGACCTTGTTCTACAAATAGCCAGGTGTTGTGGTGGCACCTGCAGTCCCTGCTACATGGCAGGCTGAGGCAAGAGGATCACTGGAGTCCAAGAGTTCGAGGTTGCTGTGAGCTATTACACCACAGTGCTCTACCAGGAGCAACAAAGTGAGACACTGTTGCCAAAAAAAAAAAAAAAAAAAAAAAAAAAAAAGAATCAAATCTATTAGAGTGCAAAAGCCTGGAAAAAAGGAAAATACCCAACTTTGGCAGAGGAAAGAAGAAATTCCTACCATGTATGGAGGGCTGTAACTTGGTAGGACTGTTCTGAAAGGAAGGCTGGCAATTTGAGAATAACATAAAAGCCATCTGTTCCCTTTGATCCTAAACTTTCATTTCTGGGAATTTTTTCCTAAGAAAATAACAGATCCTGAGGTCACAACGCTGTTCATTTGAGTTATTCCCCAAACATCTACTGAGAAACTACTACACCCAAGGCAGGTGCTAGGTCCTGGGCCCAGAAGGAGCAAGAGAACATCACAGTGTGGAGGAGCCTACAGAGGATCAGCTCCGTAAGAACAAAAAGCTGCAGCAACCTGAGAGTCCGTCCAGGGCTGTGAGCATTAGCACATTTCAATACAGCCGTGTAACAGAACACTAACCAGTCTTTACAGATGTGGACAAGAATCTAGAGTCATGGTCGGAGGAAGCTTTTTATGACATTGGTGAGTAAAAACATGCAAATTAGAAAACAGGAAGATTCTCATTATGTAGATTACCCATAAATGTCTACTTGAGTATAGAGATACAGGTGTCAAAAAACGTCATTGTCAAACATCACAATGTTCAAGGGATTTGTTTCTGGTTGACGGAGAGGTTTATATTCTTTCTGTCTCTCGGTATTTGAATCTTCTGAAAGAGCCAATATAGAATACAGACATTATCTTTGTAGGCAGAATGAATGAATAGAAGGGTAGGGAAAATTTTCTTGTCTTCTCCAGCTTTTAGAAAATAAATAATTTAAAAATTTAAAAAGTAAAGTAGGGGAAAAGCCAAACAATATCAAAGCTCGAGCAAAGACCTGACAGCCTCGGAAGGCAAGATGGTATCCCGGGAGATCTGGGCCCCTCACACTGCCTCGTGTGACGACTGTTCCTATGAGGATCTGAGTCTGTGGGGGTAGGGACTGGGCTGGCACATGGTAGATATCCAATAACCATGTGTGCATTTGTCACAGCAGCTGCCCTTTTGCTTTGCCCTGAGCTGAAACACTTCTGCCCCAGGTAGACTCCTGGGTTACCTCTAAGCTGACAACTGCTGGACTCCATCAACCTTCCTAGGCGTCCTCCAACTCTGAGAATCTAAGAAACTGGGGCTGCCATCCGACAACAAGTAAAACCAATCCAGGCCCAGTGCCAGGCTGGGATTTGGCCGGCTGGCCTGGGCCGGGGTTGTTCTTTTCTTATCTACCGACACTCCGATGAACTGGCCAACTGACACAGCACAGCTGAGGCAGTTAAATCTTCCCGAGCAATGCATGTGGCTGTCAGGATTATTCACAGTAGTTTGAGTCCCCTGCCCACGACCTCTTTTCCCCAAAGACACCCTTCCAAACCTGACTCATGACTAATAAACCCATACCCAAATTGATCTCACAGCTGTTCTTCAAATGCGATGCCAGCCCTCTCATCGGAGCCAGGCTGTTTGGACGTGCAATCAATTGGGGCAATTTCTCATCTGGGGCTTGTCATCGGTTTCAGAAACTGTCTCATTCAGCAAAGACTTTTCAGTGGAAACAGTAACACGTCCTGGCACCATCATGGGTTTGGAGAACTGGCTTTCTCCTACCCCCAGACACACTGGCAAAGAAAAGCCCCCTCTGTCTGTGAATGCCGTCCGGTGCTTCTGTGGCTGGGTGATCTGCTCAGGAGAAAGAAGACAGTGACAACTTCCATCCAACTGAGGCCCAACTTCAAACAGCACTGCCCAGATACAGGAGGGAGGCTGGAAATTAAACACCAGTTGTTCAACTCGGTGCTAGGCAGCTGCAGGTAGAATATTTGGAATAAAGTGTCTGGTGGTCCATCAGGGCAAGAGCTACAGGCAACTTTAAGGCCACCCATTGCACAAATTCTAGACCAGTAGCCACAGTGGTGGCAATAACAGTGGTGAGGGAAGTTAACAATTATAGCAACAAACATTTGTGTAAAGCTGTGCTCCTTATAAAGCATAGTTCCATACTTAGTCCCATTTGTTTGCACCCCTAAAAACCCAGCCTGTTTATGTGATGCGTTTTCCACCACTATAGGGGCTGGCAAGTCCAAATTTTGTAGGGCTCTAAGGAGGCTGGAGATGCAGGAAGAGCTAATGTTGCCATTGAATCCGATGGCCATCTGCTGGCAGAATTCCTTCTTGCTCAAGGGAGGTCAGTCTTTTTGTTTTATTCAAGCCTTCAGCTGATTAGATAAGGACCACCCACATTATGGAGTGCAATTTGTTTTATTCGGTAGCCATTGATTTAAATGTTAATCTCATCCAAAATGCCCTCACAGAAACTGTTTGACCAAATGGCCGGGCACCATGGCCAAGTTGACACATAAAATTAACCATCCCAGAAATGAAGACCCTGAGCTGATAAACCCATCCCTCCAGAAGGTCAGAGGTGAGTAGTGGAAGTGACGGCATATACTAAAATACGCGTACAAGGCAGGGAGTGATGAATGGTATGGAAGAGACAGAGATAACAGTGCCAGAGATCTGAACGCATTTCCTTTAGCCACAGAAGGAGGTGTGCAGCAAGGAACTCCTGGAAGGCTTCTCGGAGGAGGATTTGGGACAGGATCTATAGGCTGGGAGGCATTTGGATGGGTGCCCATAGAGGGAGGAGCGTGACTCCAGGCGTATGGAAGAAGCGCATAAGCAAGCAAGATTAGAATGTACAGGGGGCGCCCAGGAACTCCTTGTCTGTGTGGGCAGGGGAAATAGTGGAGGAATTAACAAGCGACATGGTAACCAGGAGAGTAGACACAGGCCCCATTGGTGCATACCAGCTCGGTACCATCCCCAGCTGGGTTTTGAACATGTTCTTCCTTTTTCCATCCACATTCCTGTTCACTATGTTCTTTCTTCTTTCTTTGCACAGGTACAGCTAATGGTGGCTAAGCCAGGCCGTGGAAGGCAGGCATCTGCAAAGTTTGACCGGCATCCTCTATCCCCCGCCTTGATCTCTGTCTGGGAACCAACCCCTCCCCAGTCTTCAGCCTATACTTATGCTTTTCACTTGTAAAGCATCACTAGCTCCAGGAGGACCAAGTGACTCAGTCCTAAGCCATTCCAGAGACTCCCACTCCCACTGCCAGGGTGGTTGGTCAGGAACTGTGACACTGCCCCGGCCAAGTACACCCTGTAAGCTTACCGCGGGATTTTCTCTTTTGCTCTCACCTGAATATGAGAGGTGACAGGAGTAGAGCTAATGTCACCGTGGAATTTGAGACATCAATGCTCAGAATACAGAAAGGAAGAGAAGATGAATCCTGGTAACTTTATTTATTTTTGTATTTTATTTATTTAGAGATAGAGTCTTACTTTGTCACTCTCGGTAGAGTGCCATGGCGTCATAGCTCACAGCAACCTCACAGTCTTGGGCTCAAGCGATTCTCTTGTCTCAGCCTCCTGAGTAGCTGGGAGTACAGGTGCCCTGCTACAAAGCCCAGCTATTTTGGAGACAGGTTCTTGCTCTTGCTCAGGCTGGTCTCAAACTCGTGAACTCAGGCGATCCATCCACCTCGGCCTCCCAGAGTACTGGAATTATAGTTGTGAGCCACTGTGCTGGGTCGAATCCTGATAACTTCAGATCCAGCCCTGAGCATGTGAAGGAGGCCGCGAGACAGACAGGGTGAGTCCAAGACCCACAGGTATCTGGCAATGATTAAAAACCCTGATAATAATATTAAACACCATTTCTTGAGCACCCACCAGGGGCAAGCACCAGCATCTTATTTTATTTAATCCCTTCAACTTGGAAAGGTAGTTACTATTCTCCAGCATTTTTTAGCTGAGAAAACCACCTCAAAAGAATCTAAGAAATATCTTCAAAGGCCACCTTTAAAGTTAGCAGTAAAATCAAGTTTCAAACCCAATTCTCTCTGATGTTGAAGCTTGAGCTCTGGTTGCTTAACGGTTCAGAAACACCTAGAAGATTTTAAGAAATTACAGTGATCCTGGCCAACCTCTTAACCAGCCATTCTCAACCTGTGGGTCACAACCCCTTTGGGGGTCTCCTGCATATCACATATTTACATTACGATTCATAACAGTAGCAAAATTACAGTTATGAAGTAGCAACGAAAATAATTTTATGGCTGGGGGTCACCACAACATGAGGAACTATATTAAAGGGTTCCTTTAATACAGTTAAAAAAAACCACTGCTCTAAACGTTTAGATCGCTTAGTGAGGGGTAGGGCCTCGGAATTGGAATTTTTCTGTATTAAAGTGTTCCTGTACTACAATTAAAGAACCACTGCTCTAAACGTTTAGATCGCTTGGTGTGGGATAGAGCCTCGGAATTGGAATTTTTCAAAGATCCTCGGCAGCCAGGATCAAAACCACTACCTAAGGCCACAAGGTGGGATGAAGTTCTTATTTCTGTCAAGTAATTGCAGCCACTTGCACAAAAACCATGTGACACTGACCTCTCCAACTCCCAGCAGTGCAGGGCAATTCTACATTTCAGTAAACACCTCCATTTGGATTACCGACAAGACTAGGGTCAGCCCCTGATGGATGCAACCGGGATCTGATTTAGAGGATGCCAGGGAAGGGTGAAGTATGAGCCAGGCTAAGAGATGATGATGCTTCTTTCTCTTTTTTCCCTTGGCCTGTCATTTTTAGAAAACACACTTGGTCGTACTATCAAGTAACAGGAAACAGCTGCTTTGGGAAACTCTGGAGGATGTCAGCTCCTGGCTTGCCACAGTGATGATCCATGTTCTGTTCCACTCCATTTACAACAAGAAATTTCCCTGTACTATGCAGGGGACAGTGTATACAGCTGGGCCCACCACACACATGCCACAGCAAAGGCCAGGTTAGGGCCTGGCTAACACAGGGTTTACGCCAGCCCTCTGCATCCCGCATCCTGCATCCTGGCGTCAGAGGAGGAGGGAGTTATTTAGTTTTCTTCCCCTGGAGTTCCTTGCTTTAGAAAAAAAAAAAAAAATGCCTAGACTGCAGTTTTGTCTTTATGACCTCTCCCAGGAGATCAGCTTTTATTTCAAAAGTAAAACCCCAGCATAAAGGGTAAGAAAGCTTGCAAACCTTTTGAGGATAGCTGTAGGTACAGCAAGGCCTTTGTTCATTACAATGCTTCTGCAGCTCCTGTGTTATCAGGAAAATACCTTTTGTGCTTGTCCTCAAAAATCTCCGGTTCCATCTGATTTTATGATTCTGAGTCTCTTATGTCTAGCATAGTGCTTGGCACATAGTTGGTATTAAGCAAAAACAAACAAACAAACAAACCTCTTTAAAAAAAAAAAAAAAAGAGTAAAAAGAATGCCTAAGGGCAACTAGCTTCCTTCTTTGCCAGCAAGACTCTGCAGAGGCTTCAGTATTCCATGAAATGTGAGATGATTACCAAATGGTTTGAATTTGGATGGAACATTTTGCCATTGGGGAAAATTTAAGGAAAAAAAATGCAAACATAAACTATCTTCTATTTGTTTCTAGTATTTTCATAGCTTCTACAAAGAGGAAAATTCTAAAACTATATTCAGAGGAGAAAAAAAGAGACTAGATCCCAGGCTGGAGAGGAGGGTTCCGATTTCTAAAAGGAAAGACAGAGACGTGTGGGCCCAGGATGCAACTCTTAAGACTTTTCTATCAAACTGATTATTATTCAATATTCTCTGGCTACAACCAAAGATAAACCATTCTATTTGTTCCACATCACATTTCTCTTTCTTGTCCAAAAGGCTATAAGGAGGGTCTCTGATAAATATCTCACAAGATCAAGCTCTCCCAGGCCTTTAGCACTTCCCTAAACCATGTTAACTGCATCTCCAAGACAGATGAAGCAATTTGACTTGACCTATTCATAGTGAACCCGTGAGAGTACTGGATTACTCCTTTCTTCTACAAGTGTGTCCAAACTATCCAATCATTTCATAAGTGCTTGTTATCACAGCAGTTTCGAATTTCTACCATTCACTCTTTTTTCCTTAAAAAAAGAACCAGAAAAATTATTTCCATACTTGGCACTCTCTTACTATTCCTATACCTCGTGATTCCTCAGGGAACAGCAACAGCAGATCTGTGTACGTATCAGCAAGTTTTGCAGTGTACTGGGTTGCAATTTAGCTGAGCCTTGGGAATGGTACTGATATAAAGGAGGTAGACATTCTTTCATTATTCTCCCCCAGTAAAAAGGAACAGTTTGTTCCCTAAACCATTGCTCACAGGTAAGCCCTCCCTGAAGAAGCTAGAAATAAACTTAGTATAGTCATAGTCTGTTTGGAGTTTCAACACATGCTCACAACCCTAAATAATGACAGCTATGTTTACTAGAGAGAATGGTGTGCCAGGGACTGTGGCAAGATCTCTACCTTACAGGTCACAAGTGATCTTGCAACAACTCGACAAAGTAGGTTCAGCTGTTAACCTGTTGTGCAGATCAGGAAACTGAATCAGAGAGGGAAAGTAACTGCTGCAAGTGGCAGAAGTGGCAGAGCTTGTATTCAAACCCAGATCATGAACCATGATGCCACAATGATCTGTCCTTTCTTTGTCACCTTTTTAGGAGCTTAGCTTGAAAAGCCTGATGGGGGATAGAAAGATACTAAAGTGTTTTACATTAGATGATTAGATAATTTGAGGTAGCACCAGCATCATGATTGGTTCCAGCCTCCTTGCAACCAGAGCCTTCCTCTGCAGTCCACCAGCCCCTCTGCCTTCATCAGGCGGCTCCTGGTGGACAGCCCCTCTCCAACACCCCTTCTCTGAGCATCACCCCAGGGCTGCTACCTTCCACCAACTCTCCATGGGCACAGCCCACCAGGCTCCTAATCTGCCTCCTGACTGACCCCTGTCAATCTTCAGGAGAAGTCTCTTCCCTGGAAAGCACCGTCCCCCAGGAAAGATGCCCCTTCCCCCATCCATATGTTGAAGCCCTAACTCCCAGTTCCTCAGAATGTACCCTTATTTAACAATAGGGTCATTTTTTAAGTTATGATGAAGTCACAGGGAAGTTGGGTGGCCCGAGCCAAGATGACTGCCACCCTCATGAAAAGGGAAAATGTGGACACAGATACAACACACATAGACAACACCCTGGGAAGATGCAGGCAGAGAACTGGTGAGGTACCTTCAAGCCAAGAAACAGAGAACATCACCAGCAAACCAGTGTCCCAGATCCCCAACTCACTTTGTTAGATTAGGTCTGGAAAGAATGACTGTGCCTGGTCTCCACACTAACTGGCTCCTAGGGTCTCTCTGGGGAGGCTTCAAGGTCCAATATGGCTGCTTAAGCTCCAGCCATCACATCTCTCTTCTTCTTCCTTCCCAGGGGCCTCCCCAACCAGCATAACTATCACTGAGTACACGTGCTCTGCCAAAGCAGATGAAGAGCTCAGCGTTCTGCCCTTCATCAGCGCCCACCACCATGCCCAGGTCCCAAAGAGACCAGTGTCTCTTGGTCTTGGTGTTGTTGGTCTTGGTGATGGTGGTGGGGAATTGTTTAGGAGCCAAATACACTCTTTTTATTCCTGAGAATGAAAGACACTGAACTTTGAAAAACCTCCACTCCTAGGACACAGAGGACTCAGCCCCAGCAGGGGAGGCTGGGATACAGCAAGGCAGAAATGCCTGCGGGCACGGAAGGCTTCAGAGGAGCTGCACCCACATAGGAGTCCTGTCCACTCAGCATGCAGGATCCTAGCCTAGATTTGTTCAAATTTTTCTCCTTGTTCCCCCCTCAAAAGCTTGTGACTTAGCACCTTTTTTGGGAACTTGCTATAGTCCAACCTTCTCAGAAGATTTTACAACCTTGAAGCAGAAAGGCTGCTGGTCCTGAGGTGAGAACAAGTCTCTTGGGATCCAAGAGGCCACATGGAGTTTCTTCACCCCCTTTCTGGCTGGCCTGAAGTTCCCCAGTCGCCAGCTGGAATCTTGCATGTGCCTGAGGACTGCTGATGCTCCCACTGCCTGTGGCCACAAGGGGACAGTTTGCATCCTGTGGGGGTGGACAGTGAGACCCACCTGGTAGCTAAGCTGATGAAGTCCTGGGAAATGAGGAAGGTCAGTCTTGGTTGTCCCCAGTGGCCTCCTTATTGGTCAGCCCTCTGTGCCTAGTGGCTGCTCTGATAGTGACTTTGGGGCCTTGCTTATGGGACGGAGACCGGTGTGCAAGGATGGATGATGAATCTATTTCTCCTGAGCCAGACTCCTCTCTCTGACCCCTGCTCAGTCAGGCAGTAGTCACAGCCTGCGGGAGGCAGAGCCCTGAGTCACCTCGCCCCTCAGTGCCACAGGCTGTTAGAGCTGAACCGTTCTGAAAGAGGTCAGAATCCGAAATTCTCATTTTACAGGTGACGAGACTTGAGGCCACAGTGAAGAAAGCAGCTCTTTCCCCCGACTTTGTGTCCTCAGGTCCCACATGCAGCCTGTTCTCTTTTAGTTTGGGCCTCTCTTGTCCCCGCTCGTTTGCTATTTTTAAAAGGCTTATCTTTGCTTAAAATGTATTAATAAGTTTTTTTTTTTTTTAAAGTATTTGTCCTATGAGCATGTTTGGATTTCTCTTCAACTTTCCAATAGCACCAGGTGCAAAAAAGGCTGAGGTTGTGATACAGAGCCCAGAAAACCTACTAGTGTACTTAGGACAATTTCCCAGACTTAGCATCTAATCCCAACAGCTCCCATCCACCCATATAACAATTACCATGCTGAATACTATACAGTTTCTGAAGCAGGAAATCTCCTTATTTTTCCCATCGTGCAGCTGAGGACACTGAGGTTTATCTGGGGAATCTGCCCGAGATTACACACATGATAAACAGAACCAGCTCCCAAGGAGGGTTGGCAAACCACAGCCCAGGAGGAAGCTCCTAGCACATGCCAGTTTCTGCACAGCCCACGAGCTGAGAATAGCTTTTTAAACAACTGGGGGGAAATAACATCAAAAGAAGACTATTTCACGACTCATGAAAGTTCCATGAAATTCGAACATCAGTGTCCATGAATAAAGTGTAATTGGACCACAGCCATACTCATTCATTACACATTGTGGCTTTCGAATAGTTGCAACAGAGACACGACAGTCAGCCAAGTCTAACATGCTTCCTGCCTGGTGACCCTGCACTAGAGCACACGCTTTTCACCCTGCCCCAAGGCTTCCAAGAAAGCCTCAAGGCTGGCGTCAGAGCCCTGAGTATCAATCAGGGTTTCCTGGCCCTACCCTAGGAATGATGCCAGACAAGTCATCAAAGTCACCAAACTTCTCCGGGGCTTAGCAGCAAAATAAAGATAATTATCACTCCCTGCCTGGCTCCAAAAACCGTCAGAAGATGAAAACAAGATAATGTATATGAAATCATTTTGTAATCCAGAAAGTATGCTACAGGAATGGGAAGGATTACTGCATTGTTTGGTTCAGAGAGAGGCTGGTGGGGGGTGGGGAAGGTAAATAAACCACTTGGGGCTGGGGTGGGGTGGGACAGGGGTCTGCCTTGCTTTTGAATGATTCATTAATAAAAGAGACTGAACCTGCCAGAAATAGCCTTTGTCATAAACCTCACGCTCACGTCACAATTTCTGTGCCCTAAAGAATGAGTTCGTCTCTTAAATACTCACATTTGGGGCCAGGGTCTGTCCTGAAGGAATGGCTTGCAGGATACACCTCCAGGTTTGGGCTTCTTCCCAAAGAGAGGGCTTCCTCCATGAGGTTATCTTAAGGTACTAGAAAGACTTCCCTGCCCTCAAATTCACTCCGCTCTTTTCTGCTCACTGATTTGCAAAACTTCAATTTCTAGAAACAGGAATCTATTTCTATTATTACTCCCAATCTGTTAAAATAAATATTTCCAGACTAGGCTAACATTAAACTCTATCAGTTAGTTACAAGTTAGTTGTAACTATCAGTTAGTTACAAGCTCTACAAGTTAGCTGATCATTTGTTCAGCAAATATTTGCCAAGGTCCCACAAAACAAAGTAGAGCAATGTGCAACCGCTCCCCACCCCCGCAAAAAGAGGCAACTGAGAGACTGGCAGGGGAGGCCAGGAGCATAAAACCAAACCTGGTGTGGTCACCCCTGTGCTTCACCAAAGTGAAGGGAGGAGGCGGAGAAGGCGGGGCAGCCTGAGTTTCAGGAGGGTTAGGGCTAGAATCCCTCCCCAAAAAAGAAGGGCGAGAGGCAGCAGCACCTGAGAGCTGAATTTTGTGGAGACACATTTTGATTGTGTAAAGGGAGGGGTGAAACCACTGCCTATTAACTTCCACTACAGCAACGCGCCTCCTCCCACGTACAGGGGAACCTGCTGTGCCCGGCTCTCAGCACAAAAGCCAATCTGGGAAGACAGCAGCCCTGCTCTCCCCTGCTCCCCCCAAACCCCTGCTGGCACCATGGCTTCCTGACACTCAGCTGATCTTTTAAAAGTGAGAGACAAACTAAACTGTGTACAGCACTGGATGTTTATTTCCACCATCTGCGTGGCAATACAAGTTCAAGTTATAATGGCATCGCTCTCCATCGGTATTAGGCAACCATTTAAACATCCACAGCCATTTACTGATTATAAACACAAACTAAAAAAAAGCCAGCAAGTGGCATGAGGCCCCGCACCTGCTGCCTCTGTGTGCAGCCATCAATTTCATGCCTAGGAAGTTCTGGGCTCCATGGGAACGGTTCTATAAAGCATCGTGGTTGGTTGTGGGTTTTGCTTTTTTTTTTCCCCTTTTTTTTCCTAGGGAACAGCATAAACCAAGTTGGCTCCGAAATACACTTATTGCAAATAGATGGGAATAAATAGAAAATAGACAATGATTGTAAATGCAAATCCAAAAATGCTGGATTTCCTAATGTTAAAAGGCTCATTTGCTTTTAAATTGGAGATAAAATGAGTATTTTTATCTGGCCTTCAAGAAAAGTTAGCAGGAGACACTGATCAAAAGGCTCCTGCCTGTCCCCAGCCCCAAGAAGGTTTGAGTCACCCAGCAAAGACAAATAGCGCATGAACGGATGTGGTGAAAGCAGACACCGGAAATTGGAGGAACACAGAAATCAATGAATTTTATACAGAAACAAGACAAAGTTTATCCAAAAGCCATGAAAATGTTTCCTGGATCAACTTTTTGTCTTATAAAGAGTCCACTTCCTTCAGACCTGCCACTGGCCCTGTCATGGGCCCACTGATGGAGATGGCCTCTGAAACCTACCTCATTTCTGCTCTAAAGTAGCTGTGTGACTTTGGGTATGTCATTTTCAGAATTTGCTTTTTTTAAAAAACCTCAAACTCCTGGGCTCAAGCGATCCTCCTGCCTCAGCCTCCCAGAGTACTGGAATTATAGGCGTGAGCCACCATGCCCAGAATTTGTTTTCTTACCTGAGAAAACTTAAAAAGGCAAATGTCATCAGACTTGTATATTCCTAGAGGCCCTCAGACATCACATTCCCAGGTTAATTCTCCAAAAAGAGATTTGGTTTGTTTTTTTTTTCTGCAAGCTTTTTAACTAAAATTACCTTCTGTCATTATGGCTTACAAAACCCATTTATTGTCCACAAACAAGTTTTTTTGGGAAAGTGTATGGAATAACTTTCAGCCTCTTTTTTTTTTTTGCAGGGGCCAGGTTCGAAACTGCCACCTCCGGTATAGGGGGCCAGCGCCCTACTCACTGAGCCACAGGTGCCACCCAACTTTCAGCCTCTTATCAGCTCAGCTGCTCCAAGTTCTTCCTAAAAGCTCCCTTGTCCCTATCATGTGATCCATGAGACGGATCAGGCAGGCTATTCCCTGGGGAGCACCCCACTTCAGCTCCTCTCCTCCATCCCGGCCGCTGTTTCTGGCTCCCTTTTCCTTTGAAAACCAGTTTTGAGATAATGTTTGCTTTTCTCTGTTCATCAAGACTGGCTGGCTGAAGCCCAGTGTAGCTCACTTTGCCTTCCATCCACTTTAGAATCCAGGTTACTTCTACATAGCTAGAACAATTACCACCCTCGGCCCCATAAGCCTAATCCTATTTGGGGTTCTACTTCGAAGCCCCCTGTTAGGAAAGCTGGCGTTGAAATTGACTTATTATACGCCAATATGGACTCAAGTGTATTTCTCATGATAACCAGCAAAACTTGGAGCAGGTCAAATTATAATTTCTGTCTGTGAGCCTGGGGGTGCGGCGGGGGGGGGGATATGAACATCACTCATGAATCTAGTATCAACCCAGGGGAAATCTGTTAGGAAAACACTGTTTCAAGTACTTCTCTGCACTTCCTCAAATTGTCATTCATTCCAACTGCTACCTGTTTCTTACCTTTTACCCTTTTCCCACTAAAATCTACCCTCAGGTGATCTATCTGGATATTGACTCAAATGTAAAAGAAAGGTAATTAGAAAAATGAGTACTGACAGCATATTTGATGATACCAAGACACTACTGTTAAACTTTTTAGGTGTGATAATGGTTTTGTGACTTAAAACATGTCTCTCACTTTGGGGACACATAGTGAAACGTCAGCTATGCCCAAAATGATGATGAGATTCGCTCTAAAGTAACAGAGAGTAGGCGGCATGATCACGGTGTAGGTGCAACAAAACTAGACTTGATCGGTGCTGAGTGATGAACTCTGGGCTTCGTCATCATCTTTTGTATGTATTTGAAAGTTTCTATAATAAAAACTTGTGGTTTTTTCTAAATAAGCCCACTCTAAGGGAAACACCTGAAAAACTCCAACTAAAATATCACTGACTGATAAGGAAAAATCTATGTTCTGAGGCCCACTTTTTAATTGGAGGGGAAAAAAGCTTTAGGACAAAGAAGTGGACATGGGCCAAGTCAGGCAGGAGCAAAGGGAAAGAGGCAAGTGGACCAGTCTTTAAAAAGGTCCCTGAAACTGAGAACTCTGAATGGAGTTCCAGTCTCACTTTTCTTTTTTTAATCTCATTTAATGGGATTTAATAAAGATCAGGCCAACAGATGTAGCTATATTTTATAAAGACTTTCTGGTGCTATTTTATTGAAAATCTTTTCCCATTTTTGATAACCACCACTTAATAATAACTACTATAAGACCGCTTGCTATATATGGGACTCTCTGCTAAGCACTTTACATGAATAATTTCATTTGATCTTTAGTTCAATTCTGTGAGGTATTATCCCCATTTTATAGATGAATCCAAAGTAACTTGGACAGGATCACTTGGCCACCAAGGAGCAGAGCCAGGGTTGCAGTCTGGCCTCTTGCTTGATGGTCACAGTAGCTGAAGGTTGGGGGCTGGATGACTGACTTCTCTCATGGCATATGGACCATTTGTCAAAGGGGTACTAAATAATTAAGTCTTCACCCCTTTTTTTTTCAGTTTACAGAATTTTATTTAAACATTCTTTCCCTATTTCTTGATTTTAAAGAGGATAACAACTTGTCACTGCTGTGCATTGCTTGGAACATACCAAGGAAGGCCAAGCATAAAATGCTGGCTTGGACACATCTATGAGGACCTGGAAAATCATTTGAAATGATTTTTTTGGACAAAGATCTTTCCTTAGTGCCTTTTCTGCTCCCTTATATACCCCTGCCCCACAATAATCATAGAATCTTTATAAATGGATCTTGATCTACTCTCAAAAATAGCATCTAGTATTTTTAAATCATGAAATAGCTAAAAAATGATACCAGAATACATTAGGGTCATAATCTGTGATGACCAATAAATGAAAGATTCATTAGGTCAGTGGACTACACTGCCGGCAAGGGCTATTAGAATAGTCCCAAGGAGGTATAATCTGGGGTTGGTGGCGATGTCTAGGGAGAGGAGGAGGGACAGAAGAAGAGGAGAAGGCGGGCAGGGAGAGTGCTGGTCACTTTGCAGGGCACAGGCCTCATAGGTTGGAAACTCTGGGAAGCAGATACTGAGACAAAGGTAAGAGAGGTTTACTGGAGAGCAGCACCCATAAAAAAAATAATAAAAAGGAGGGAAGTAGGGCAGGGAAAGCTGTCAGAATATGGTGCAAACGTAAGCAACTGTCTGCCAGCCTAGCAGGGAGGTCCAAGACTGCCCTGGTTGGAAACAGCCAGGCCCTTATATACAAGGGCCTTGTTCAGAAACTGGCCGAAGAGCAGGACTTTGGCTCCAGGTTAGGCTTGAGCCAACCTTGAAGAAGGAAACAGCAGGGCGGCGATGAGAGATGGAAAGCCACTGAATAGTTTAAATCAGACATGAAGGGATTTCATACATAGTTATATAAATATTTAATAACCACCTACTGAATCATTCATACAGCAAATATTAATATTTCAGTGTCTGTCATGGGCCAGGTGCTGTTCAGGTGCTTGGGATACATGAGTGAACAAAACAGAGCCTCTGCTCTGGTGGAGCTTATGTTCCAGCCAAAGGGGGAGAGACAAACAATACGACGTAATAATTACATAAAGTATGAAACTCGCTGGTCCTTTACGCCTCAGCCTGGTCTAGGAGCCAACAGTACTAGAACCACCTCGGGATTTGCCAGAAATGTCAGCCCCACCCCAGACATACTGAATTTAAATTTGCATTTTAACAACTCCAGGTAACTCTTACGAACACTAAAATTGAAGCCCCATCTTGAATTTTATGACAATTTTTAGACAATGGTAAGGTGTGGCAGACAGCTACAGTATTAAAAAGGGTAGTCGGGGTAGATCTCATTGAAAAGGACATAAAAAGTATGAAGGAAGTGAGTTAGCCGAGCATCTGAGTTAACGGATGTTCCTAGGCAAAGGGAATAGCTTGAGCCAAGTTTCTAAGGCAAAGTATGCCTGGAGTTTCTAAGGAATAGCAAGATGGCCAGTTAGGCTGGCACAGAGGACCAAGAATGGAAAGTAGGATGAGAAGGGTCAGAAAGATAAAGGGGGTGTGCCTGGGATGGCCAATGCTATAGGGCCTTGGGGGACACAGCAAGGCCTTGGGCTTACTCTGATATAGGAGCTACTTCAGAGTCTGAGAAACAAGGGACAGGATCTATGATTCTAGAGGATCACTCTTGCTATTATACTGAGAACAAAAATTCATTTCACCATAAAGACGTTTGCACTCAAATGTTTATAGCAGCTCAATTCACAACTGCAAAGATGTGGACACAACCCAAGTGCCCTGCAACACAGGAATGGATGAATAAATTGTGGTATATGTATGCCATAGAACACTATTCGGCCATAAAAAAGATGGAGATTTTGTATCTATTGTAACAACTTGAATGGATTTGGAAAACACTCTCTTAAGCAAAGTATCACAGGAATGGAAAAACAAGCATCAGTGTGTACTCAATACCAAACTAAAAGAAGGAGATTGGCAACTTCAAGCTCATACGAGAGGAAAACTCAATTAAATTCAAATGGGGGTGGGCGGTTAAGTTTCCACCAACAGTTACATTGCAAGGGTATATGGTACACTTCTTGGGTGAAGAACACCACTACAATTCAGACCTTAACCTTATAAAAATAAACTATGTATCCTTATATTAACCTGAAACTAAAAAAAGAAGGCGGTGGCTAAATATATTGAACAATTGCTATGCTCTTAGAACTGTAACAAAAGCCCTGGTGAGCTGTACTTACAGAATTCATGTGAAAGTCACTGTGACAAACTTTTCTGTAACTCTCATATGTTGAGATGTGAAATTTCAGATGCACAAAAGATAGTTAATGCACTTTAAAAATGGTTTTAAAAAATATGTTCACATATGTAAATGCAAAACAAAACAAGACCCAGAAAGGTCAAATGGAAAAATCCTAAAAATAAGAAAGTCATCTAAGATCAATTATAGACTTTTTAAAATTAGTTTCTACTGCAGAATGGACAAAATTAATGACTCCCCCGCAAAAAACAAAACAAAACAAAACAAAACAGTCTTACTATAATAAATTAACTAGAAAATGATTTTTTTTTTTTTTTTTGGAGATAGAGTCTCACTCTGTTGCCCAGGCTAGCGTGCAGTAGTATCAGACTAGTTCACAGTAACCTCAAACTCCTGGGTTCAAGCAATCCTCCTGCCTCAGCCTCAGTAGCTAGGACTATAGCTGTCTGGCATAATGCCCAGCTAATTTTCCTATTTTTTAGTACAGGCAGGGTGTCACTCTTGCTCAGATTGGTCTCAGACTACTGACTTCAAAATATCCTCTCGCCTTGGCCTCCCAGAGTGCTAGGATTACGGGTGTGAGCCACCGTGCCTGGACTTAATGAATACATTTTATTTTAAATCTAGTACAGCTTAAGTACAGTACAGCTTTATGCAGAGCATCACAGCAGTTATTAATAGTAAATACTATGTACAGGCACTGAGTTAATCACTTTACCACACACATCATCTCATTTAATCCTCACTCTTATCAGGTTCGGTCATTTTACATATGATGGAACTGAGATTCAAAGAGATTAAATATGTAAGTTCATATGGTTAATAAGAACCAAGGCAGAGATATAACTCCAAATCAAAGATAACTACCTGAAAAATTCAAGTAGCATAATTCAGAAGTGAAATCTGAAGAAGGATGTTATACTAATCTATTTTACTTTCAAACAAGAGAGTATTTCTTTTAGAAACAATTAAATACTTCTAAGTACCCAACATTCTATACTCAACAGATCTTTTACAAAATAGTTGCTAGAATGCCATCTCCTTCTTCTTTTTCTTTTTTAAAAATAATTTACCCCAGCCATGACTAGTGATTCTCATTATAGATATGACTTTTCTGGCTGATTTCTGGGCAAGTTGATACTGATGACTGAATCAAAAAATGGGCAAGCAATTTAGTGTCAGTTATTTCTACATTTTGGATTTTACCTACAGGTATAATTAAGTAAAACGATATACTACAAATAATTTATTAAAAATTTATTTCATGTAATAAATTATACAATTCATTTTTATTTTTAAAGTCTACACCAGGGATATTTCTGGAAACATCTTTTCCTTTTGGTAAAACACTGAGTTTGCATATGAGGCTGACATCAGCTTCATCACTCTCACGGCTAAAATCCCCAACAGTTATACAGTTAAACACAGCCTGTCTTCACACTTCTCTCAAAGCTCAAGTTGACACCGCTTGATAAAAACAAAATGTATAAACACTTCCAGATTTTGCCCAAGGCCTTAGCTTAAGCTGTAGAATATCAGGTGGGAAATTAGAAAGATATATTCATTATCCTTAAACTTAGTGTCTTATAATAATGGCCAAATGAAAGTAAAAAGTAAGGCACAAAAAGATACAGTGGGTGTTCAGACCTGTTTACTAGGATTGGCCTAGTAAATACCAAACAATACAATGTGACAGACAAGGGAAAAAACTGTTTGCAGGATGTTTTTAATGTACTGTTAGCAGCCTATTCAACTGCTGTCAAATCAAAGACTGTGAAACTTCTGAAATGATCAAATTTGTGTGTGAGGAAAACTGAACTTTTAAAAGTTTTTTTAAAAATAAGGATATTCTCAAACATGCAAAACATAATAAAACCATTAAAGGCTCGGCAAAAATTAGTACATCTTAGAAAGTGGTAAAAGAAAACCCAACTTTCCTATGTACCAAATGTGTACGTATTCTAAAAAATTTCTCTGAGCATAACATGAATGAGACTCAATGGAGTTTTTTGGTTGTTTTTTAATTGTTAGTTATTTTTCTCTACAAAAGATACTAATTCTTAGGATAGCTACTGATTCAATGTCAAATTATTACCACCTATAAAAAATTGCCTTTAATTTTAATTTTACTAAAATCTATGGAAGCTGTAGTCTAAAAATAAAAGCTAGTTCAGTAACCCAGGCCTCAATGACAGTTCTTATTATAAGGTGGTGAAAAAACAAGACCATGGGAGAGTTTGTGCTGAGTCACAATATTAGAAAAAATTTAATTTATATTTAAATTTGCCATTCTGTATATCAAATGTCTACTGGCTGACCACAACTGTATTCAACAATTCACACTCTATAACTTCAACAACTAATACAAAAAGCTAAATAGAAAGATTTGCAGTTGAATACTGAGTTCCCAAGGCTGGTATCACATATCATTCACTGATGGAGTGAGAATTCATCAGCAGAGGACCTAAGAGCCTGATTTAAAATACCTTTCTCTGCCATGTCTATGAGTAACACATTGCGTAGTACTTTGTGTTACTGAATTTACCTTCCTAGGCAGACCACCACAGCCCACTGACTTTAAAAAAGAAACTCCAAATTTGACCTGATAGCCTTAACAAGGGTAACTGGATCAGAAAGACAGAAGAGGTCATTTTAGCAGTAATTGCAAAGACATCATCCACTGTCCCGTCACAGTTCAAAAATAACAAAGGTCAATTATGAGGCTTACCCATCAGTATTAGCAACTGATGACAAATAATTTTATGTGGAAATGGGAGACAGCCAGTAAAAATGAGACTGGGAAGGGAATATTCTGAATATACACCACCTACAATATCCCTTCAAAATCTCACGTGAATTCTATGACTTCAGAGTCAAATTTTTAGCCAGCAGGAATGGAGCTAGAATCCCAAAACCACTGAAAAAGAAAGAGTTAATAACAAAAGCTGCAGCTGATTTTATGCATCAGGAATGAAATGCTGTAATGTATCTATCATTCACATGTGGGTTCATGTAATTTATCTTCAATTAGAATTATTATCTATTCAGCAGCTGAAGCCCAAGAACTGCTGATACACTGCAGATGAGAAAACATTTGCTAGTCTCTCGGCTCTGGCCTATCTTACACTAAATGATGATCACAACAATATAGATCACTTGTTCTATAAAACAATTTTGGCTTACTAAATGTATAGCAAGCTGTACTGCCAGCAGTCACATTTGCAACATCATTTCATTCCCTTTCTTAGGCTCTAGAGGTTCTGCTGTAACTCTTCAGCTTCAGTGACCAAAGCGTTCTAACTTACACGTGAAAGGAACTAGTATGTGTCTCAGCTCGTGTTTACACTGTCCTAGACAATGTGCAGTGTCACCAAAATACCAGAGAATCTCCTTCTCAGAATTTACACCACCAGATCAATTAGAAAAATAAGACCCAGAAATCAAAACAGCATTCTTTGCTGTAGTGCTTTTGAAAGTATGTTCAACGAGTCATTATTAAGTATGCCACTTAAAAAAATGGGTTCCTCTTTGAATAAGGATATATTCAAACTGAATTCTTTACTGGAAGAATTCTTTGAGCCTTTAATATACCAATAGGAAGGTTTGAAAAGGCAGTTCCCAAAATTATTTGTCCACAGGCCCCTTTCCCCACATGAGTTTCTCTTGGGAACAATGATCCATCCACAGGGCAGATCTTGAAAAAAACATGGCTTTGGCACAGTGGTGTATTCAGAAGCTTCACCAACTCTTCAGGCTATAAGACATCAGTCTATTTCTTAGAATTAACAACAAAAATAATTCTTAGAGACAGTGAGTCTGGAATTTCAGACTCAATAAAATAAGCATATGGGCAGGAAGGGAAGAATACACTTGTTTATCACACTACACCATTTCACCTTCCTAGCAAAAATATGCACAAAATTACCCATGTTAGCCCATCCTGACTGTGCATAAGACTTGAATAAGCCAACCTACGTACAAGGGTTGCTTAAAACAAGGGGGACAGTCAGTATAATAAAGTCTTCACTTGCCCAAGTGGAAAAATGTACTAGTACCATATAAAACAACTTTTAGTGCTATGTTTAGAACTGGCGACCCTGGTTATCATTTGAGATTCTCTACATAGCATAGTTTGGTAACATTTATAAAGCTATCTTTGAAGTACTACTGAGTGAGTAAAGTTGCTATGGAAAACTTCTCTTTCTCTGAGGCATTCGTTCACTTTAAAGCAGTGTTTCTCAGCCTCAGCACCAGCGACATTTTGGGCCGGGTGATTCTCTGTTGTGGGAGATTGTCTTGCGCATGGTAGAATGTTGAGCAGCAGCCCTGGCCTCTACCTTCCAGATGTCAATAGCATGCCATCAGGTGTGACGATCAACAATGGCTCCAGATGCTGCTTAAATGCAAGCCAAGTCTTCCTCCATTAAGAACCATTACTTGTGGGTCAAAACTAAAGTTTATACCTTGACTCTGCTACCCTGGGGAAGGTGCATGTCACAGGTATACTGCAACTTACACACCTCAGCAAACATCTGATAATCAATAGCTTTAGAGATCTTTCTGATCAGAAATATAATTTGTGAATGGTAGAGAATGATTAAGAGGAAGCCCTCTACGTTTCCAAGAGAATTAGAGGTAATTTTACTGTGTCATTGTATTAGTAAGAATTATCTGAAGCACGATGCTTAACTGACAAATATCCTAATAATTAGAAAAATGCTAATTGTATATTGTAACCTTCTAAGGATCATAAAGATTGAGGCAATCTAGGGACAAAAAACCTAGTAATCATCAATGGCTAGCTTAGATCATAGCCTATTCCTTGACTAAATATCTGCCACGAAATTTCAAATTCTAAAATCTCAAATCTTGACTTTTAAACTGCTTGCTTATGCTACAGCCTCATCATTTCTTTCAAATGATCAGGAAGAAACCCTTCACATGTCAGGAAGAAGCATCCTTATACGTGTCAAGAAGTACATTATCTAGTTTTAAAGCCGTTTCTTCAACCTCCACATCTTCAGTTTTGTCATAATTGTCAACTCCAGATTCATCACTATCTCTATTTTGTTCTTTTCTTACTGTCTTTAAACACTTATCAAGTCTCTTTATGAACAAGTCCACATCCTGCGTCTTCATTCCGATGGCTGACGCAGCGTTGAGATAAGCACAGGGGTAATTATTTGTATGTGACATAAAGCCTCTGAAAGTGTAGCCACTCACAGTTTGCACAGACCCAAGAGGCACAACCCTGAAAGTAGAAAGATTTACCAATTTAATATGTTTGGTGATGTTAACAGAATGTCACCCATAAACAAAAGATATGTTACAAGCCTTACATCTACTTTTTTAAAAGTTTTAAAATAGCCATAAAACATGGCCTATGTAAACAGACCCTAAAATAAAATTATACAAGATTCTGCTATTTTACAAAGAAAAGTCCCCCCCAGGTAATTACCACTTACTTATCTTCTATGAAAGAGCTAAAAGCTCTAGGAACTTCAAACACCTTCACCTCTTTGAAAAAGAGGAAAGAAAATTATTTGTTTTTATGTCAAAGCTGGACTCTGACTTCACACACACACACACACACACTTTGGTTATCATGTATCACCTATAATCAACAAACTAAAATACTAACTATCTGATCAATGCTATGCAATGAAAGGTTTTAAGGCAAAAATCAGAAGAAACCATGTAACTGCTTACAGTGGGTTGCTGGTCAGCAAGCAGTAATATTCGGCAATGGCACATGCATTATTTAAGCTGGCTTTCACTAACATATTTAGATATAAGCAGACTTCTAATCTTTGCCTTTTTTTTAAAGTCAAGTAAGCTCAACCTCAGCATAAAGACATACTGGCAACACTAAAAGCAAGATCAATAAATCATTTTAGACTATACTTGTAATTTACTAAATTACAAGCATCAAAACTTATAATGTGTGTAAACCATATATTCATCAAGGTAAAAGGTGAATTTTTCTTTTAAAAACTTGTCCTTTGATATTAAATCTCTAACCTCTGATAGAGAGAAATTCTTTAACAGAAGCATGTAAAGAAAAGTATTTAGAGGCCAGGCAAGGTGGCTCATGCCTGTAATCCAGGACTTCAAGAGGCTAAGGCAGGAGGATTGCCTGAGGCTAGAAGTCAGAGACCAAACCAGCCTGGACAAAATTGTGAGATCTTGTCTCTAACAAGAAAGAAAAATGTTAGCCAGGCATGGTAGCGCACCTGTAGGCCCAGTTACTCAGGAGGCTGAAGTGGGGGGATCGCTTGAGCCCAGGAGTTGAGGTTACAGTGACCCATGATTATGCCCCTAAACTCCAGCCTGGGCAACAGAGAACCTGCCTCTGAGAGAAGAGAAAAAAAAAAAAGATAGAAAAGAAAGATAAAAAAGAAAGTATTTAGAGAAGGATACTTTGTTTCCAGTTATTTTTCTCTGACCTCATCAAATCTAAAACGAAAAATGAGATTTGCTTTCTTGCCACATATACTAAAGAAGGAAAAGTACATTTTCCTGAGGCAGCAGTTAGGCAAGAATTATATAACCTTGTTATTATAGGAAGCAGGCCTTTCCGTAACATTTTCTCTTGAACTTTGTAATGAAGATGACTTATTTCTAATACCATAATGTGCCATCAGGCTTGGTCCCTGTAGCTCAGTGGCTAGGGTGCCAGCCTTAGACACTGGAGTGGTGGGTTTGAATCCAGCCCTGGCCTGCCATAATATGCCATCAAAGATGGATCATCTAAGGAAATAAAGACTAAAATCTGTACAGAGAGGTAATAAAACTTCCTTTCTGTATTTCTATTAAGACAAATAGTATTCATCTATGACTATTTCAAGTGCACACAGTCCACAGGAGTACATGTGGTAGCCTGACAGACTCTCTCCCTTTCACTCATTATGAACAGCATAGTTCAGCATATATTTGAGAGACTATTTTTGAGAAAAGTATTTTTTTAGAGTTAGCTTTGCAAAGCCAAATAAATACAAATCTCTTACAAACATGCTTACCTAGCTCCCGAAACCTGTCTCGTAAAAAGCATTGAGCCAAGTTGAGTAACAGCTTTGTCATGGTATTTTTCTAGCGTCTTAAGTGTCACAGCTAAAAAAGAAAAAAGTATCCCAATAAGTCTTGGTTTGTCCACACAAAAAGGACTCAAAATACAACAATGATGACATTACTTCTTATTCATTGTCAGGTGACACAATTTCACTTTAGTATACTTAGTAAATTACCGCAGGGACTTGTTTGCGTATCACACAAAAATATTTTAATGTAAATCCAGTATGTTCAGAATCAGAAACAGAATTTCTCTATCATCTTTCCAGAGAGTAAAGTTTTCCAACTAAATAGATGCAACAATGACATCAGTGTAGCTGTTTATTCAAATTCAACCAAATTTTAGGAACTTGTAAAATGAGACTGTGGGATCTATTTTAGCACACCTATAAGACTGAGTAAGACCAACTTCTGCATATGGAAATGGAAATTTCCGTTCTGAGGCTGTGTGTGTAAAGTATATTCCATACATAACACTACTAGTAGCTACTCTTTACTGAGGACTGACTTACCAAGCCAGACAATTTACAAACATAATCTCAACCAACCTTTTAACAATTTTGCGTGAGAGGGATCATTATCTCTATTTTACAGATAGGAAAATGAAGGTTAGAGATTGATAGCTGTTGGGACTAGAGTGGTAACTCCTAAGATTTTGGGATTCATACCATATACTACCACCTTCTACAATAACTACATAGATTATAAATGAGAAAAGACTAACTCATCGGGGTTAGATTACAGGTGCTCAAGGGGTTTTCCACGGGAGCCCACTCCTGAAAAGCCTTCCTTGCTTTCCACAGTTATATGTGAAATATAAAACATACTACATATATTCACAATTTAAAAGGGATAATTCTGAAACTTAAACGTTAAATGTGAAAGTCAACATTCACATTTTTGTTTTGAATAGCCTCTATACTACATGACAATAATGCATAGTCTTTATATAAACAAATAAAATGACCATAAACACAGATTTCTTGAATATGAAGGGGCTAAAGAAAATAAGCAATAATAGCATTAAAAACAATATAAGAAAAGCTTTACTTTCTGATATGCTGGTGTTTTGTTAACTAGAGAAAGTTTTAATTGTTTATGTCAAGTTCTTACTAGTGACCAAAGTACCCTGGCTAGAAGCAAGACTTAAAGAATTATTAACACTTAATATTGATTCAGATGCCTTCAGTCTATAGGTTTTGTCTTACAAATACATTAAAGCATTCCTAAAGGTTACCTAAACTTTTTCAATTTACAAATTAATTCTATAATGAATTTAGAAGTACCTCTGTAACCAGAAAGATTTTTCTCTTTTTCTAAAAATTTCAATTTCCTCCTAAGAATAGAATTGTTTTTTTTTTTAAGAAAAAAAAATTACCTAAAGATATGGGATTGTGAGGTGTATGTAACAGTCTTTCATTGTAGGCTTCTGCCAACTTCTCTAGTTGGCTGGACAAATACGAAAACATTTCCTGCAACAACAAAATGTCACATTTAAAACAAATCAAAATACTTACTGCAACTTGTCAATTTAACAAGACAAAATCTGATTGTTATGAAATCTGCACTGTAAATTAACTCATCCATGTGCCCCTATGAGCCAACTCTCTCCTTTGCCACATGTGGAGACTCACAGCTGCCGCAACTATCAGAAACCACAGGACTTTGGTAAAGACAAAGAAACACCACAATTCCCTGAGGTGTTGATGCATCTATTGAGGCTACTATGTATCTACCACAAATCTATCTTCTCAGAATCTTAGGAGTTACCACTCTAGTCCCAACAGCTATCAACCTCTTCCCTGGACACAGTGATAGCTCCTAAATGGTTGCTCTGCTCATTCTCTCACCTCTCTATAATCTATTCTATACTCAGAAGCCAGAGTGACCTTTCAAAAGCATAAACCAGATCATGCACCTCCTGGCTGACGTCCCCCTATAACATTAAAAAACACATTCTTCATCTCTAAGGCTCCCCACGATTGACCCAGCCAATACACCCAACCCACCGACTGTTATTTCCCTCACTCACCAAGCACCTGCCACATTAGCCTGTGTCTAAGTCTTTGTGCTCACTTTCCCGGGATTTCCTGGAGTGGCCTCTTATGTCACAGTCTATGGAGATCTTGCTTTGTTACTGCCCTAATAAAGTAGCTCTATAGCTCTGTCCACCTCCAGCCTATTTTGTTTCCTTCACTACACTCACCACAATCTGAAATTATCTGATTAATTTGAATAAATGAGTATTGCCTATTACTACTTACTAAAATGGAAAAACTCCTTGATGACAGGAACTGCCTGCTTCACTACTGTTTCCCCAACATGAAGAAAAATGTGCCACACTTCAGTATGCAAAGTACATACAAGGTAGTTTAAAAATGTATTTCCTTTAAATCACTCAAAGTTAAAAAGAACGATTCCCTTAACTCAATTAAGACAATATAGCAACTCTTATAATCTCAACTACTTGGGAAGCTAAGGCACGAGAATCACTTCAGTCTAGGAGTTTCAGGCCAACCTGGGTAACATAACAAGACCCCACCTCTTAAAAATATATAGCAACTGTAACTAAAAAGTTGTCCTACTCTGAAAAAATAATGTATATTCAATAGTATAAAATAGAATAAAACTATGTTTTATAGGTAAAAAAAAAGTCATATGTATTTAAGTGGAAGTTTAACAAAGTTACAAATAAATATTAATTTGACAACTATTTGAACTAAAATTTTACTTTCTTCTCTTCATAGGGCCTTTAAAAACTGCCCCAATACATCTAAACAAACCCCTGTGCCCTGACCTCCCCTATCTGTGGTCAAAACATATAAACTCAGCCAAAGGCTAACAGAGTACCCAAGTGGAGACAGCAGGAAATGACACCTCAACTTCAAAGGCCACAGAAGCTGCTTGTTTCCTCCCAAAGGTACAAGTCAGATGCCCTGACCCTACAGTGGGTCCCAGAGTAGCTTGTCATGTCTGAAGCACACAGATGACTATCTTTTGTTCCGTAAAGATTAAGAGGAAGGGAAAATTCCTACCAGGTTTACGGATTATTGAGTCTACTGAAAACCATAAATGCTTTTCTCTTTGTCAATATAGTACACATAGCTCATATTCTCACCTAAAAACCTTAATTAATCATTCTTAAATCATAGGATACTTCACAAGATTAGTTCTCAATGTATTACCAATTGAGAAATCTTAGATGGGGCTGGGTGTAGTGGCTCACACCAATAACCCTAGCACTCTGGGAGGGCAAGGTGCAAGGATTGCTAAAAATTAAAGAGTTCAAGACCAGCTTCAGCAAAATGAGACCCCATCTCTACTAAAAGTAGAAAAATCAGCCAGGTGTAGTGGTGCATCCTGTAGTCCCCAATACTCAGGACGGCTTGAGCCCAGGAGTCTGAGGTTGCTGTGAGCTAGACTTAGGCCCCGGCATTCTAGCCCGGGTAACAGAGCAAGACTCTGTCCCCACCCCCAAAAGAAAGAAATCTTAGATGGATCACTAAAATAAATTGATTCTTTTTATATTCAAAAGCTAACATCCATGATTGTCATAGCCAAAGTAGCTATCAATAAACATTACTGTTACATGTTAAGCCTTTCTCTCTTGTCATTACAAAAAGGCATAGAGAAATACTTAAGGAGGTAAATATTATCATCATTTGCAGAAAAGAAAAAAAATGTTAAAAGCATCTTTTCAAAGATGTCCAGGGTTCTCATTCTTAAACCAATATTCCAATACTTCTCAAGAAGGTGAAGTGGTAAGATAAATAGAAAAATAAACAACAGGAAGTGGTGGGTTCAAACCCAGCCCCAGCCATAAATTGAAAAATAAACAACAGTTTTTCCAACAATTAGAACAATTCATAATCTTTTAGTACCACACCAGTGTTAATGAAAAGTAGAATTCCTAGATTTCAGCTATATATTTTCATTGATAAAGCAGCTAGGTAATTGATTTAAATGTTATACACTGTTTTTAAAAAACAAGTCACATTTTCATTTAGATATTAAATGCTGATTTTTCTTTATCTATATTATCCAGCGAAGTCTTAATGTGCCTCTGTCCATCTAATTCTCTCCTTCCCTCAAATTCATCAATATCTCATAAGCAGAAATAAATGTGACAGCCAGGAAAGGCCTATACAGACCCCTGTGTTTTCCCCCAACAGCAATAAAATCCACACCCACCCTTCACTTATCCTTAAGCATATACATTCATATACTAATGAAGCAAAGTATTCTCCAGGTTACATATTTTAGTGGTGAAGACCAATTTAAAATATTATTCTTTCTAGTTTGGCTGCCATATTAACACCAATGCAGTCACATTTGTAGAATAAAAGGAACCTCAGAGTACTTTATATGAGTTAGCTATTTCTAGAAAAATAGAAAAAGGAAATATTTCCTTAGTAACACCCCTAGAGGGTGCTTTTAAACTTACCGATGCGTACATAGCTATTAAAAAGATGAATTTGCCCAATGTTCAGTTTCTAGTATTTTATTTAACAAATTAATTTTAAACAGGTCTACCAAACACTTGCTATTATCACTAGAATTCAGTTTCAACTGCAGCTAACATTAGGATAGATATTTTTAGGCTACATAGATAATACCAAGGTAACTAAATTTCACCTATCACTAGTATGGGAGTAATGAGATAAAAGAAAATGTTTTTGAATCAAGTTCACATCCATCAGCAAATAGTTACAGTTATCTCTATTCTGTATAAAGGGTAAACCAAGGAAGGATAAACCAATAAGCACAGAACCTTTAAATATCTTAACACATAATATACTGAATTCTATAATATACCACGTATTAAGGTACTAAATGCTCTCCTATTAATATCACTTCATCTTAAAAATATCACTTAGAGATTACAACACTATCCTACACTAATACTTACCTAAGCAGTTTTTTACCCGATGTATTAAAGGTACTACAAAACCTGCAGTATTTTTTTGCTACAGTTAAATCTATAAATGACATTTATTATAAAATACTTCTGGAAAGAAAAAAATTTATAAGCAACCCAAGCAAATGTATATAGAAAGATCTTACTTAAAAGAAATGAAATATTATTGATTTTCTATGTCCTTCGTGTATATTTAACTTAATTCTAAAAGACTTTTCACTAGAGATAAACTGGACTGCCTACCTGAATGCTAATGTCAGCTATATTTCTATAATAAAAATACAGAACTTTACACCATAGTTCAAGAAGTTAATGGAAAAAAAAAAAAAAGTTGAATTATATTAAGCATTATCTTTTTTTTTTTTTAAGACAGTCTCACTTTATCGTCCTCAGTAGAGTACTGTGGCAGCACACTGCTCACGGCAACCTCCAACTCCCGGGCTTAGACGATTCTCTTGCCTCAGCCTCCAGAGTAGCTGGGACCACAGGAGCCCACCACAATGCCCAGCTATTTTTTTTGTTGCAGTTTGGCTGGGGCCGGGTTTGAACCCACCACCCTCGGGGTATATGGGGTTGGTGCCCTACTCACTAAGCCACAGGCACCACCCAAGCATTATCTTTCATATGGCCTTTTGCAAACTGATTTGCAGTTATGAAACCCAACATCTAGCTTATCTCTCCCCAGTCCAAAGATGTGTTTAATTTTCTTAATTTTAAAGGAAAAGGTCTTACATAATTATGTCTTTTGAACATACTATTTCATGTTACAGGATAAAATGAAAATGGAACTTCACGTATGATGACAATATGTCTAACAAGGTGAGTAATAAATCAAAGGGAAACATAAATAGTCTAACATTTCAATTATAACATGAACAGATGGATGGACAACAGAGTGTAAGTAAATATTCAAGCATACCTATGTCCTTATTTGAAGAAAACAGTACAAAACATGATTGCTGCTGCCTGTGGCCTGCTGAAAGGGCCCATGCACACACAGCAGGCCTCGCCTGAGAGGCAAAAGTAATGCATTCAAGCAGCCGAGGCCCCACATCTGTACCTGAAATCTGCCACCTCCGTAGAAATCCAATAACTCCACTTTTAGGGCTGCAAATCTACTAACGTTTCCAAACTCAGCTCTGCTATAAGGGTACTGTTTGCACTTAAGTGTTTGGTGTTCTTTTAGGACATGGTTTGTCCTCCAAGCTGCAGCTCACAAATTCCAGCCTTGGAGAAGCCACAGTGCTGTCATTCCTCTTCTGCACTTGTCCAATTCAGCAGATATGTGCAACAATAAATGATTACCTGTCGGCCCTATTCAGCAGAACGCTCTTCCAAAAGGAAAGCTAAGCAGAATAATGGTTTTGTCTGGGAGCAAAATAGAAGTGTGGATAAACTTCTAAGACTGGTCTTTCTTTTTGCATAGCAAAATTCAAAGAAACAGTCTCTTACATTTTAACCCCTTTTCTTAAAGCCCTCTTCAGTTAAATTCATGGTTATTTCTCCCCTCAATGAAGCAAATGTGCTGATCAGGAAGGGGCTTAGGGCAAAGAGGCTCAATTCACACACAGAGTTCCATTCTCTCTGATCCTTTCACCCTTCAAAAAGGAAGGCTTGAGAAGGAATAGCTTCAAGCTGAGTTCTTGTCTACCTCTACAGTGAAAAAGATAATGCTTTTTCTGAAGAGATAGAGCTAGATGAAATAACCTCTAAAAATATCATTGTGGTGAATAAGGGCACAGAATAAAAAAAATTCTAAGTTTTCTTTTAACACTCCTTTTTTAGTACGCAATAACACCAATAATATAAAAAGGAACTCTCAGTGATGGTATATAAATAGCTTTGGCTGGAGCAAAATAGCTTTGCCTCAGCTTCTCCAGAGCTAAACCAATAAACTATCATGATTAAATTTTCACAGTTCAAAAGCAAGTCCATTTAAACAGAAGAGGCCCTTACTTCTGAAAAAAATCCAATAAAAAAAACAGTATTTATGCTACATATATGCAATTATGGTTTATGGAGGACATCCACATTTTTCACAGAAAGACCTGCCTATTGAATGAAGTTATTAAAGAGAAAACTTTTACTCACATATAATAATAGAGTTCTCAAATGAGCATTTGAATACTTTGAAAATTACTTTTCTAGATAATTTCTGTTCTAAGTAACTTCTAGGCATAGACTTCTAAATAAAACCGATTAGTACATTAGAGAGGCTTTGTGGTTTTACATACCTCCCCAGATAGAGTGGAAGGGTCACGAGATCATCATCTTTATGGCTCAAATGCCTAGCACAGAGCGAGTGATCACTCCCTCACCGATGGATGAGAGACTGGAAGCAGTGAGAAGACAGTAAAAACAGTGAGAAAGCACGGGGGCTTCAGCATCACACAAACTGAGGTTTCAGTGGCACTCCTGTACTTACATTTGATACTTGGGCAAGTACTTAACTTCTCTGGGCCTCAACTTCATCCATAAAAAGAGAATAATTTGTACATCATAAACTTGTTCCCAGTATTACATGAAATAATGAATATAATATACCTTGCACAGGTCCTGACATAGAGCAGGCATTCATAAAAATGGTAGTTCCCACTTACCTACTTTTCCCCTGGCCTAAGAGTTTTCAGTTTTCAGGATAAAAAACGAACATCAGCTAGCAGGACTCCTACAGACATGTGTTAAAACACTGTTGCTATAATCCTGTTCTTGTCCTATCTCTGTTTATTCTGCTTTTTATATATAGATAAAAGGAAAAGAACAAAGTCCTGGATGTTACAAAGAGCATTACCTTTTGACATCTGAGATGGAGATACCCAATTCATGAATACCACTACAACATAAAATTTCTCTCATAAAGTGTCTACCCAGTGATAATAAAGAACAAAGTCGCAATGAAATGGAGCTGCCTGCTGAATTTGTTCACCAGCTGAGTTACACATCCCTGCTGGCCATTCTCAAAGCACATGGATTTTCATTCATACCAACCAAAATGTCCACATGCTCTCAGTGGAATCATCTACAAGTAGCTAAAAAAATTTAAGTCAAACCCTAAATGTCAAAAGACAGAAGAATCAATACATAACCAAAATTCCTTTTTTTTTTTTTGAGGCAGAGTCTCACTATGTCACCCTCAGTAGAGTGTTGTGGCATCACAGCTCACAGCATTCTCAAACTCTTGGGCTTAAGTGATTCCCTTGCCTCAGCCTCTCAAGTAGCTGGGACTACAGGCACGCTCCAAAACGCCTGGCTATTTTTGGTTGCAACTGTCATTGTTGTTTAGCTGGCCTAGGCCGGGTGTTCAAACCTGCAGGCCTGGTGTATGTGGCTGGCACCCTACCCACTGAGCTATAGGCGCCATCCGCCCAAATTCTTATGATTTCAAAAAGAAGACAAAACATCCCTAAGACCAACACCTCCAAAATTCTAGGTAAGTAAATTGCTTTTGCAGGGCAGGAAGGACTACTACCAAAAGTACAATCCCTGTTACATACAGCAGGCAATCCCTATTCCTTTTCATAAGTTTTCAACTATACACATGTATGAAATGTTTCCATAAGAACATGAAATTTATATGGAAGTCAGTATAAAATACTATTTGCTTTCTGACACTTTTCCAGAAAGATACTTATTCTGTGTAAAATAAGAAATGACTGTACAACATTTGACCCAGGCATTCCCAAATACCCCGTATTAGTTCATTCAACATACATCTGATAAGCATCTAGTATATATCAAGTAAATGACGTTAAGAAGAGAGGGATGAATGGCAAAGTCCAATGGGGGGGGGGGCACTAGCTTACCCAACTACCCATAATAAAACACCTAATGGTAATTTTTTAGAAGCATTCACTCAACTCTCTGTTCAACTTTTAAATTAAATAAGTTCAACAAAAAAACTACCCAAGTCGGGTGGCGCCTGTGGCTCAGTGAGTAGGGCGGCCGCCCTGTATGCCGAGGGTGGCGGGTTCAAACCCAACCCCGGCCGAACTGCAACCAAATAAATAGCCGGGCGTTGTGGCGGGCGCCTGTAGTCCCAGCGGCTCGGGAGGCTGAGGCAGGAGAATCGCGGAAGCCCAAGAGCTGGAGGTGCTGTGAGTCCTGTGACGTCACGGCACTGCACCGAGGGCGGTAAAGTGAGACTCTGTCTCTACAAAAAAAAAACCTCCCAAGTCTTATATGAGTTTTTATAGCAATTATTTTATTAACTATTTACATCTACAATTCTAATCCAGGTACACACACGAGAAATACTAAATAGCATGCTCATTTAGCATTACAATAACAACATGGAAAAATCTTTAAAGTTTCTTAAATAATAAAGTATACTTTTAAAGCGAGACTGACTTAAAACTTTGCCTAATGGTCTTACTGTCAGAGTTATAATATAGTCCATTTATTTAGTTTAAAAATACAATTTGAGGCGGCGTCCGGCGGTGGCGGGCGGCGGGGCCGGAGGTGCGGGCGGGCAAAGCCGCGCTAATGAATGGGCGCCCGCCCGCGCCGTCCGTCCACGCGCGGAGGTCATACGAAAGGACCGTGTATGTGCTATCAAGATGGCAAGCATCCTGTGTTTAAAACGAGAAACAAGTCTCCACTGCATATATTTATGTCTACACAATGAAGTATTTAGTTGCAGAACTCCTGGAAAGCAGTGATCTGTGCTCTAAGATGATTTGCTTGTATGAGCTACACGGTCCATTTTTCAGTAATATTTATAATCAGCCATATTCATAGGAACATCCTGAAAGATGGAATTATGAGAAAGTGAAGATAATCTATATTTGGGGGCACAAATGAGCATTCGGATCAATTTTCTATTAACCTAAGATGATGTTAACACGATGAAGCAGCCAGAATAGTTATGGTCAGTCATGGAGAATAACCCGGAAACTAGTCCCAAAGGGGATGGTGATTTTGTTTCTGATAAATACGTTTTAAAATCAAAGATGATGATGAACCAGTTCCTACTCATGGTTTGGAAAGAGTGGACTTTAAGCAAGAGCAAGAGAGCCTGAGGCAGGCAGACAGCGGCGATGAGCAGGCCGAGACCAGAGACACGCTGCCCCCGGGAGTGCCCCTCTGCGGAGGGAGAGCGAGGCTGACCACGGGTCTCCGTCCTCCCGGTGCAGCAGCACGTTGTACGACGCGGCGACGGAAACTGTGACTCAGAGCCTTCTCTCGGCCCGAACATCAGCTCCAGGAAGAAATCGCCAGCTTGGAAACACTTTTTTATCTCCCCTCGGGATAATACTAAAGCAATATGTATATACTGTATGAAAGAAGTCAGCAGGGGTAAAGACGATAAAGACTTAAGTACCAGCTGTCTCATGAGGCACGTGAGGCGGGCACACCCACCGTGCTCATTCAGGAAAACGGAAGCATCTCCGCTGCAGCCTCCTTTCCTTCCCCTCCACTCCTGCTTCCGCCACAGCCTGCAGATGCAGGAGACCTCAGCACCATTGTGTCACCCATCAAACTCTCCAGAAAATGGCACCTACGATCCCATTCCCTGATCGGATAACAGAGGAATCTGTGTCTGTAGTTTCTTCTGAAGAAATCTCCTCTGACATGTCTGTTTCTGAGAAGCACAGCAGAGAAGAAGCCCTGGTGGGGTCATCTCCCCACTTCTCTATCCTCTATTATGAGGACACTGCAGAGAACATAGCTTAGAAAAACCTTCCACTCCCCAAGAACACCTCAGGGTCCAGAAGAAGGTCTGCTGTCTGGAAGCACTTCTACCTGTCGCCTCTGGACAGCTCCAAGGCCATCTGTGTCCACTGCATGAACAAGTTTAGCAGGGGGAAAAACGTGAAGGACCTGGGCACCAGCTGTCTCATCAGGCACATGTGGAGGGCGCACTGCTCCATCGTGCTGCAGGAAAACAGGGGCACTGGCATCCCACCCCTGTACTCTGCCCCTCCCACCCTGCTGCCTGCCCTGCTGCCAGAGGGGGGTCTGAGCTCCATGTCATCATCTCCAGGAAAACTGGTCAGAGTTCCCTTCTGCCTTCTCCTCCCCCGATCGGCTGGCCGAGGACCTCCCACCGCACTTGAACCCCAGAGATGCCCTGATAGAAGTCATGTCAGTGTTGTCATCCTCTGATGATGTTGGGGAGGCCTCGGTGTCCTCTCCTAAGAAGCAGCAGCCCCATGGGTTGACACCTAGAATGTTTGAATCTGGTGCTGTCTTCCAGCAAAATAAAAAGGTCATGAAAAGACTGAAGTCAGAAGTTTGGCATCACTTTTCATTGGCCCCCATGGACAACCTCAAGGCAGTGTGCAGATACTGCAATTGCGTCATCAGCTGGGGGAAGAAGGGTAACATGGGCACGAGCTGTCTGATGAGACACCTGTACAGACGCCACCCTGAAGTCGTCGGGAACCAGAAGGGCTTTCTAGGTGCAAGTGTGGCAAATTCTCCCTAGGCTACTTTGGCTTTTGCAGAAAGCTCTTCCTCTAAATTAACTGACTTACCAACAATGGCCACATAAAATAATCAGGTTATGTTTCCTGTTAATAGCAAAAAGACGTCAAAGCTGTGGAATCACTTTTCTGTTTGTTCTGCAGACTCCACTAAGGTTGTGTACTTGCACTGCGGCCGGACGATCAGCAGAGGCAAGAAGCCCACCAACCTGGGCACCGGCTATCTCCTGAGACACTTGCAGAGGTTCCACAGCAGCCATCCATGTGCCACTGAACACAGAATTATTGGGAGCTTCCTCTTATGATGACACTAATGAGAAGTTTTATGACTCTCACCCAGTTGCCAAAAAATCACTAGTCTCATAGCTGAAATGATCGCACTTGACCTTCAGCCGTATTCGTTTGTAGACAATGTTGGCTTCAACAGGCTGCTTAAATACTTGAAACCATGGTACTGGTATAAAAGTAGATACACAGACCAATGGAACAACAGAAATAAAGCTGAATACCTACAAGCAACTGATCTTCAACAAAAGCATACAATGGAGAAAGGACATCCCATTCATTTATTGGATAGCCTCATGCCAAAGAATTGAAACCGGACCCTTATCTCTCACCATATACAAAAATTAACTCTAGATGGATTAAAAACTCAAATGTAAAATCTGATGCCATTAAAATATTAGAAGACAACCTAAACACAACTATCTTTGGCATTGGCCTACGTAGGCAAAGAATTTATGATTAAGACCTCAAAAGCAAATACAACAAAACAAAAATAAACAGGACTTCATTAAACTAAAAAGCTTCTGCACAACAAAAAATATAATCAACAGACAACCTACAGAATGGGAGATAACAGTTCCAAAGCTGTACATGTGACAAATACCTAATATTCAGAAGCTATAAAGAACTAAAAAAAAATTAACAAGGAAAAAAACAACCCCATCAAAAAGTGGGCAAAAGAAATGAACAGATACTTCTGAAAAGAAAAAAAATGGCCAGCACATGAAAAAATGCTTAACATCATTAATCATTAGAGAAATGTAAACTAAAACCACAATGAATACAACTTTATCCATGTCAGAATGGCCTTTATGAAAAAGTCAAACAACAATTCTTCCCGGCATAGATGTGGTGAGAGGGGATACTTATACCCTGTTGGTGGGGATATAAATTAATACAACCTCTGTGGAAAACAGTATGATCTTTCTCAAATAACTAAAAGTAGACCTACCATTTACTCAATCCTGCAATCCCATTACTGGGGATCTACCCAAAGGGAAAAAAAATTGTTTTCTAAAAAGGACACCTGCACCCATATTTTTATCACAGCACAAAGATACGTAACCAGCTTAAGGACCCACCAACTGATGAACAAATAAAGAAAATGTGGTATATACATAAACCATGGAATACTACTCAACCACCAAAAAGAATGAAATAATGTCTTTTGTGGCAACTTGGTTGAAATTGAAGACCAGTATTCCAAGTGGAATAACCCAAGAACAAAGAACCAAATACTACATGTTTTCACTTGTAAGTAAGATTTAAACACAGTCATACAGGACGATTTCATGGACCCTGGAGACTGAGAAGGGGAAGATGGGAGGAAGTTGTGGGATAAGAAATTACCTTCTGGGTATAATGTACATTATTCATTTGACATATATTAAAAGCCTACACTTCCTCATTACACAATTCAGCCATGTCACAGAAAAACACTGGTATCCCCCTTTATCTAATTAAATAAATTAAAAAAAAAAAAAAAAAAACCTGCTTGGCGCCCATAGCACAGTGGTTATGGTGCCAGCCACATGCACTGAGGGTGGCGGGCTCGAACCTGGCCCAGGCCTGCTAAACAACAATGACAACTGCAACAACAACAACAACAACAACAACAACAACAACAAAAATAGCTGGGTGTTGTGGTAGGCACCTGTCGTCCTAGCTACTTGGGAGGCTGAGGCAAGAGAATTGCTTAAGCCCAAGAGTTTGAGGTTGCTGTGAGCTGTGATGTCACAGCACTCTGTCTCTATGTCTACCGAGGGTGACAGAGAGACTCTGTCTCAAAAAAATAAATAGATGGTTCCCGTGGTTCAGTGAGTAGGGCACCGGTCCCATATACCAGAGGTGGCAGGTTCAAACCCAGCCCAGGCCAAAAGTTGTAAAAAAATAAAATAAATAAATAAATAATAAAAAACTGTATATATGAAAAAAATAAAATTTTAGCCAAATCTGAAGAATGATACAACAAAAAACAGCTAAGAAAAAAGACTGTAAAAGATCAGAAGCAAATATAAACAACAAGTCATATTTCCAAGCTTTGATATTTGGGGCACTTATGCATTTCACCTCAAATGCCCTAAAACATTTGATGTTTCTGCTATACATACAGGTGTGTTCTGTGTGTCCCAAAACAATGGGTCTCAAATGTGGATATACATCAAATTCGTTGAGGAAATTTGGTAAACATGCAGTTGCCTGAGCACCACTCTAGACCTACTGAATCTACCCTAAAAGAAAGCTAATTTATGAAGTATCCAAAACATAAACTCTCCAATAATTATAAAGTACTTTGTCTTCTGGACTCAGTTGAAATACCCTTTCAGAGTTCTACAGTGAGGCCATCAATTCTAACTTATGATCACACCTCGAATGTCAGTACACTGTCACTTCTCCAGGGAGGTCTTTCTTAACCTTTTCAGAGCTGGATCTGGTGAAAGATGCTTTTATACACTCTGATTTTCCCTTCCTAATTCTCATTATAATCTGTATTTTCCCCAAACTATAATTTCCATGATGGTAAAGACTATATCACTCTTGTTTGTGCACTGACCTTAGAGCCTATGCATCAATGTCTGACTGAATAGATGAATGAGTGGTAGCCAATACTGCTAAAAAAAAATAATAAACAATGCAGAATCAGACTGTAAAGAATCACTATGGCAAGCAGGCACCCAGAACACAAAGCAGACTAACTGGAAGAAAGCTGTATTTTTAGCATTATTAATCTGGCACTGCTCAATCATATAACAAACTATACATAGTAGACTGAGATTGGGGGATCAGGAGAAGAGAGAGTAAATTACTGGAACCCTCCAGGTATAATGCAGTAGGGACTTAAACTAGGAGTGCTAGAAGCAGAGCTGGAAAGAAATGTATATTGGAAACATTATGAAGGGCTTAATGATATACGGACTTCAGAGTATAAAAATAACTAAAAGTATCAGTGTTAGGGCCGGGTGCAATGGCCCATGCCTATAATCCTAGCACTTTGGTAGGGTGAGGCCAGAGGATCCCTTGAGCTCAGGAGCTCAAGACTATCTATCCTGAGCAAGAGAAAGACCCCATCTCTAATAAAAATAGAAAAATGAGCCAGGTGTCTTGCAGGTACCGATAGACACAGGGACTAGGGAGGCAGAAGCAGAAGGACTGCTCGAATTCCAGGAGTCTGAGGCTGCTGTGAGGTAGGCAAATGCCATGGCACTCTAGCCTGGATTACAGAGCAAGACCCTGTCTCCAAAAAAGTTATCAGTGTTAGAAATCTCATTTCAGAATAGAGAATTTATCAGTTCATCTAACAACCAGGTCTACAAACAGGCATGGCTGGATCCAGCATCTCAAATGAATTACCATATATACTCGAGCATAAGCCGAGTTTTTCCGGCACAAAATCTGTGCCGAAAAACCCGAACTCGGCACAAATTTTGTGCCAGAAAAAACTCAGCTTATACTCAAGTATATATTTTTTCCTCTTATATTCCCTAGTATCAAGAATTCTCCCTTTGCAAGGACAGAAATACAGTAGCTTACAGTTGTTAAGATTATATCCTTTCATCTTACTGACTGCAAAGAAAGCCCTTTGTCTCCAAAAGATCTATCAAATCTATGGGGAGGACTCTATCTCCACATGCCTACCTGCCAGCCAAATTGCATGCCCACCCCTACGAACGAGGTGAAGGGACACTGTGACTGACACACTCATGAGGACCACCTGGAGCCAAGGAGGGGCAGTTCCCCAATGACAATGATTCTGCACAAGCAAATAACATACCCTCTCCATATAGTAACAGCTTTTTTGGCTAGAGTAGTTAAACTTATTCACTGCTTTTGCCTCCTTCAGGTATTAGTGGACCTGAATCTTTAGACTTATTACTCTACAGCTACACAACTACCAAGCTAGATTATTTACCTATATTTTAAAAAGGTAGTAGAGTCCAGAGGTTAAAACAGAGGATAAGAGACCTAGTTGCCTAGATTTAAATCTACATGTCTAATTTGCTTCATATATGATACTTCTCTGTCGTTCCATTTCATATGAAAATGAGAATAACAATAATACTTACATCATGGGGATATTTTGGAGATTAAATGAATACATAACAAGTGCTTAATAACTGGAGGTTGTTCAGCACACCCCCTGGGTGAAGGACTCAACTACAACTTAAACTTTACCTTAAAAATGAAAACAATGGAACCTAAACATTTGTACCCTCATATTAATCTGAAATTAAAAAATAAAGAAAAAATCATTAACAGAATTCTATACCAAGGCAAGCTACCTGTCCAAGGCAAAACACATTCCAAACAAATAAAACCAGAAAATTTAGTGCTAGTGACTCCCCCTACAGAAAATAAAAATAAACTTTGTTTAGCCTGGAATCAACTTATTACAAATATTCATTGAATTCACATAAAATAAGAAAGAATGTTAGTAAAAGTAATTGTGTCTTTATAAAAAACATAATAAAAGCATATCTTTTTATTTCCTATGTTAACTCATTTTTTAAAAATATATAATTTTATCATTGGGCCTACTACAAATGTAAATTTAGTATGTTTTCCTCAATAACAACACAAAGAAGGCAAATGAGAACAAAGTTGTTCTGGATAGAGAAGAAAAAAAGCCAATGTGCTTAGGATAGTGCCTGGCACCCCATTTTCAGTGCTCAGTATTATGTGTAATTGTTTCATGTTTATATAAATGCATAAACACATACTTGTGGGTATGCAGAGAACATAAACCTGGCATGGAAAGACTACTAAGAATGACTTTGTTATGTGGGCTACTCTTACTGGGGTTAGGTGATATCTCAAAGTAGTTTTGATTTGCATTTCTCTGATGATTAAGGATGATGAGCTTTTTTTAATGTGTTTGTAGATTTTGCATCTGTCTTCTTTAGAGAAGTTTCTCTTTTAAGTCCCTTGCCCACCCTGAAATGGGGTCACGTGTTCTTTTCTTGCTAATAAATGTTGGTGTGGATGTGGAGGAAAGGGCACACTTCTACACTGCTGGTGGGAATGCCCACTAATACGTCCCTTCTGGAAGGATGTTTGGAGAATACTCAGAGACCTAAAAATAGACCTGCCATTCGATCCTACAATTCCTCTACTAGGTTTATACCCAGAAGACCAAAAGTCACAATATAACAAAGACATCTGTACCAGAATGTTTATTGCAGCCCAATTCATAATTGCTAAGTCATGGAAGAAGCCCAAGTGCCC